>BGPR01002263.1:65455-106339 GCA_013235015.1 Araneus ventricosus | reverse complement strand
GAAACCAAACCAAAAAATTTCAACACAAAAGAATAAGTAATTTGATTAACAAAATGTGGGAGATCGCTGGAATAGGAAACTCCGGTTGAACTTTGACATTTCATACCTACAAGTCGCAGACGCCGTTACCATAGAAACACTGTTGTCAGGTTATCCTCTCGGAACCTAAGGACCAGACGACGTTTTTGTAGTCGCCCCCAGGAATTAGTGGGACTGATGAAGCCTCGATGATTAATTACTGCGCTAAATCATCACAATATTTCAGGCCGCCTTCAAATGGTCGCTTTATTAGACATGAGATGCTCGTATTTATATCCATTTGCGGTTGTTGTCAAAATGCCAGGGGTGGCGCGGTATGGAATGTTAAGACATTTAAAGGATGGGGAAATGATATATTGAAATGGAATATAATTTTCTCGCTTTGCAAAGTTTTTTTTAATAGGAAAGTGTGTTATAATTTATTTGAAAGTGAAGTTCGGCTACTCTTCATTACTGTTCTTTAGCCATGTTTAAATGCGTAGTTTATAATTAACTACGCAGCTGCTAAAGTATTAAAAAACACCTAAAAATTAAAAAAATAAATTCAGTTAATAATAGCTTTATATCTACTTAAGGAAAATAGCTGTAATTCTATATATTGTAGATTTCTTAAGGAATTGTTTTAATAAATTAAAAATTCGCGAGCGATAGCTGTTATGAGTACCTGTTGACATTTTTTTCCATCTGAATATGGAAATAATCAGTAGAAGATTTCATAAAATATTTACAAGAGACCTCCGTTTAACACTGTAGTTAGATTCCGGAAAAATTGTCTCGGCATCCTAAACCGTATTATACGAAACAAAGAACAAATACAAATAAATGGGCCATGTTCCAAAAATTAAAAAAATGTATAGTATTATAATTAAGAGAAATATATTTGTCAAATCTATTTTTACCAAAAATTTATGACGGATGAATATGGATTAAATAATGCCTTAATAATCATCACGACCAAGTGTCATTAACTTACGGCCTTTTCCTTTTGTCGAGATGTCTTCGTCAAAAGTAATACTCAACTTTCTTCAGCATGATCTTGGCTTCTATTCTGTAAGTTTTGTAAAAATAATCTTTTAGTTTAGATTGCTTGATGCTATCAGCGAGGATCTTTATAAATTTCGTAATGCATAGAAAAACTCTTATGAAGTTGTTTCTTAAACTTAGTGCTTCGCTCAGTAGAAAGATCTTCATATGGTTCCAGTTGTTCGGATAATTCTAAGCCATTTTTTTGCACTTTTAGAGTAAACTGTTTAACTTTTCCACTTCCACCTGCGCTACCATTCTTTGATTATAATGGCATATTCTAGATGTCTTTTCTTGTAAATTTGCAGAATTAAATCATTTAAAGAAGATAATAATTTTAAAGATGTCATTTGTTAATCAATTTCAATGAAAATCATTTATTTATTTAATCATCATAAAAATCATTTGAAAGGAGATCATTTTTGCCCGTAGGAGCCGTTTTATTCTTTCCTGTTTTTATAAACTGTTATTATATTTACGGATTTCTTGAACCGTGCTAGATTAAAGCTGTGTTCTAGAACACCGTGTTGTACGAAAATTTTTCCTAATGGAGTCAAATAGCGTGACGTCACAAGCACATGAACGTAACTACGCATGCCATCTACATCTAACTGTGTATTGTGCTACGCTGAGCTGTGATGTCACAACTTTTAAGATGCACAATTAATTCCAAAGTTAAATTCGTGCGGCGCATTTGATGTGTCATGAATTACCTCCATTTTGGACCCGTGTTAAAGCGAAATAGTGTTATATAGTGTTATATAAAGGAGTCACTTGCACGGTCTTTTCATTAATCCAGTGTTCTCAGTGGTACGTTTAGTTTAATTAGATAAACGTCCCGTTTTGAAGATACACAAAGGCATATTTCGGACGAACCTTGTAATCTTGGACCGTGACGAGGAAGATATCTGAGCCAATCAACAGCTCCAACCTTCCACACCACACTACGGAGAGAACGTTTATCTCACGGCAGATTTAAGGTGCAGTGTGTTTTTATACACGGTGAATCTTTAATGGATTCACAGGCATGCATTTCAGAACACTGGAAAACGAACGATTAAAAAAAAAGAATAAAATTAGGAAAAAAATAATAAAGAACTGGTTAAAATAACGATTTTTTACATTAGAGCTCTTGACAGATCCTAACATTATATCGTCAGTGAAAGTACAAAAGGTCGTATGTCAAAAATTCCCGTTTGGTTGAAATCGTCTTGTCCAGCCAGCGGTTCTCAACCTATTTTCCCTCCCGTTTCCCGTTTTTTCCCCCCTATTTTTCCCCAGTTTGAGAGGGTCATCATTACGCCCCTCCCCTTATACAGCAAGCCGTGCCCCCTTGTCGGGGAGGATTGTGTGGCACTTGCGTACAGTGGCAGATGCGTACAAGTCATTAATTATCAAACAATGAGCTGTGACAGTGACAGTCGGTTGTGTGACTGAAAAGAATGTCTTCTAGATGCATTAAGTCCATCTTCTTAGTGCATTATTAAATGTTAAATGAAATCTACTGTTGATAGAAAAAATACTAGTAAAAGATTTGAACTATACAATAATAAACATAGATTTCATTGATATGTTAACTAATTCAAGAAAAATTCTTCTAGAGTTATATAGCACACTCTAAAATACCAATAACTTTAATTTTAAGATAAATAAAACTTTTTTTTTATTCCGCTTTGCCAAATATTCTTGCCAATATCTATAAATTCTTACAAACCTACACGAATGACTGACTGAACACCTCTTGATGACCAACAGGTGATTGATTAGGCGTTAATGGCTTGCACGCAAATGCTACTGTACGCAAGTGTCACAACACCGGTGGGGAGACCCTATCCCCCACTTGTCGGGCGATCTCTAACGCCACTCCTGTTTAACACTGAGTTCTTGGTAAATTTCTTTCACTGCTATTCAGTATGCTTTCGGCTTTCCCTTTTCACACGAATTTGAGGAAACAAAATTCTTTAACTTTTTTTCATTTTCATTCCTTATATTTGCCCTTTTCCGCCATTACTAACATTACGTTCGCGTACCCCTAACTAGACCTCCGTGCATCCAAAATAAATTTGGAACGAATAACCGATAATATCTAAATTATTGGATATTTAACATATTCGGAAACCCCTATATGGTGGTGACCGGGTTAATTGTGAATGAATTTTGACTAGTTCAACTAAACCTGATTTTTCAAGAAGTGCTTTAAGATATCGCAACTGAAATTATATTTCCAAACTTCTACATATTTTAGGATGTACCCCACAGATTTTCATTTAATTCTAACAAAAAATAAAAACTGTACAACACATCGTCGCTTAACAAGCAACACCACCTTTCTCAATTTTTTGAAATTTCAAAGATGAAGGAAATACTCAATTTTTCGCAACCATAACGGATATTTCTGAAATTTTTTTACATCCGATATAAACATGAGACTATATATTCCTACCAGATGTGAAAAAATATTTAAAAATATTCATTATTGGTTGAGAAAAATTGAGTATTTTCTTCCTCTTTGAAATTTCAAAAAATTGAGGAATGTCGTGTTGCTTGTTAAGCGACGACATTTACATTTACCCGAACAGTTTTTAGATTCATGTAATTTTCAGGGCAATTGTGAATGCTACTCAGAAAAATATTTAAAATGCATTAAAAATCAAATTTTGGAGATTTGAATTTTAAGACTTATTCAAGCTGTTTACAATAATACGACTTTGAGAGAGATATTTCAACTTTTAGTAATCTCAGTTCTCCCTTGCCTAATGTCATTGGCTTCTCAGTTTTGTTGAAAAAGGTAAGTTTAAAACAATAATAAAAAATCATATTTTAAAAAGGTTTATGTATGATAAGGTTATTCACAATTCGGATTTATTAAAGTTTTTAAATAAGGTTTTTATAATATGATATGGTTTATTCACAATGACCCCGAAAATTGAAAATGATGGGGTAATTGTGAGGTTGTAATAAAACTTTCAAATTCAATTAGTTTAAAGAAAGAGATACATTAGTCTACTTCCTTAAAAATAGTTTCGAGCATTTAATATCTCAAAAATGTAATCAACAAAATTACCAAAAATTTAAATGCGTAACTTTACCAAAATGTGATAGCGAGAAAAAAAGGATTTTTTATAAAAATGTACTTAAAATATTTGTGATGCAGAAATGTTTCCAAATAATTTTTAATTGCAAGTTTAAAAAGGACAAAAAAACTCTATATTGGTTTTTATTTATTGATAACACTATTTTTACTAAAGTTATAAGCGCTGTTCACAATTATCAGGTCATTCCTATACCAAAAAATCTAATTCCACTTCCTTAACAGTCTTTATTTCTGCAAACAATCTAGCTCAAATGGACGCTGTTCACGATTATCACAGTTGTCCCTATACCAAAAAATCTAATTCTCATTTCTTTGAAAATCTGTATTTCTGCAAGCAGCCTACGTCAAATGGACGACGTTCACAATTACCACGGTCATCTCCTATACCAAAAAATCTAATTCCCGCTTCTTTAACAGTCTTTATTTCTGCAAGCAGCCTAGCTCAAATGGACGAAGTTATGCAATCTGGAACCATCTTCAAAACACACATTTTGAGATGTAGCTTTTTTCGCAAAACATGACAGAAAAAAATTTTAATGCTGCATCTTTCTAAATTTATTTTTTGCATTATGAATAGTCTATTATGCTGTTAGATTGCAAAAATTGCATCTACATCATTTTTCGGCTTTATCAGTATTTTTAATTATTTTAATCTTCGCCACCTAAGTTTCTTTCGAATCTTGTGGCATCTCTGGCAACTTTTGAAATTTAAACGGTAATTTTTAGCAGTTTTATTAAATATCTAAATTTTTCTTAATTATTTACTTTGTATTCGACTTGAATATTAATTGTCTTAACTTTTGATGCCTTTTCCATTAATGTTTCAACTTTATTAATTTATAAATCAAATTTTTTCAACGCCTATTACAACGACTATTTACTCGCCATCTTGTTCTGCGTATGAATTTTGGCGTTATTAGGCTTTGGCGTCTCTGGCTGGAAGCGTTTTCTTTTGTGTGATTTGAATTCTTGTGTTCTTGACTAAACGAGTGGTTGGTTTTTTTTTACAGCTGCAGGCCCGAGGTCCGTTAGGCCTCTCGGGGCTGGCCCCTGAGTTATTTTTTCCGTTAATAATTTTCATTGAATCTTTTGGATTTGAAGCTGAAGTATATTTTTTTCTTTGGTATTCCTTTAAGGAAACAGTATGCGAAACCACTGTGATAAAAAGTTTAACATGTAATGAAGATGTTTTCTACAGTGCAATTCCAGAACAATCTGTGAATTAAGATGCTGTTCATAAAAGAAAGCAGTGATTGCTTCCTTATTTTAAAAACTCTGCCTTTTTCTCATCAGTGATCCGGATTAATGAGTGCGTATCACCTCTTTCAAAGTCTGCAGTTTGTATTATACCTTCAGCATTTCTCTCGTTCATCTTAATATTATGTGCTGCAAAATTGATATAAATTGGTGCTTCATGTTCCTGTTTTACGCTACAAGTTCTGCTGTGTTTGTTTTTTCCATCTTCAGCATTTCCAATTTTTTTGAATGAGTTATACACGTCTAAAATGGCTGATGGAAAAATAAAAGTGTGCAAGTAACATGCTTCAAGTATAATTCTAGGTTGAATACAAATCAATATAATTTCATTTTAAAAAGTGTGTTCATTAATTCAAGACGTTTTGTTATGTGGCACAGAATAGTCATCAATATATATATATTTTTTCGAATTTAGGTTGTTTTTACTCAGTGTACTAAGTTGCAATTTTTAGGCCTGCACTGCTTATTTATCTATGTGTAGCTACAATTTTTTTTATTTCGGTTAAATATATTCAGTCCTGTGCATCATTTTTATATATGTCTAGTTTGTGGCAGTAATAAATTCAATATCAAAAATTGTTAAATAAAAAAGTATTTAAATTTTAAAAACTTTTTTTTCCTTAATATTTAAATTATTTTGTTCTAAAACAACGCATTGTAAATATATTTTCAGATAATTTTCTCTAGCGGCCAGTTAAATGTAATTTTAGGTACCTGTGTCTATAAAGGTAGTTACTTGCTCAATTAAGTGCAGCAAAATTGTATATTTGATATGTTTTATATTTCAGTATCTAGTATTGATATAATAATTGGTATAAATTAATCTAATTTTATCAATAGGGTACCAATCTAGCATTAACGTTATTTTATAATTAACATCCAGCTACCCTACCAATATATGCAAAGGATAGGAGTTGTATCAATTGTGCAAAGGCTATACACAGTTTGCAATAATGAATCCGAAATTCATCAATAGATGGTTGACTTCCAATAGCATTACTGCGTCCTAATGCCAATTCGTTCACTGTTTTTCACTCAACAAGCGTTTCCTACGAAGCCAAAACACTATTACTAACGCAAAAATAAACATGAAATGAATTGCCCATAATAGCCAAATTATGAGATACTTAATGTATTCCGGAACTACTATTTATCACAGAAATCTAATATCTGCCTCTTTAACAAGCGAACAGAAGATTTCTGTGGACAGTCTAGATAGAATGTCTATTCGTTTCTCTCACCTCCACTTTTCGTCATCAGTCTTACACCAAATGACTGATGACCCTATATTTCTTCTGTTTCTGTTATAGAACGTCTTATTACTTCTTACTTCTCGTGAACCCTAAGTCCCCTCATCTAGATGAAAAACGGCACCATTAATATTGAGTCGACTCGAAACCATGAACTTGCGATTATGAAGAAGGCGCTTCCAACCAAACAAATCAAGAAAATAATATCCAAGCTTTCATCTCTCTCATTTTGAGCGAAGAAAATCCATTTCCTATCCAACAAATTCCAGTCACGTACGCGGGTTAATAAGCAGAAAGCAAGCATCACGCGAGTCTTTATATTATTATTATTCTTATTCTCTTATTTTAGCGTAACTTTTAGGCAGTTTCGTAGAAATTGCAAGTGTTCTTGACCCAAATAACGCTCTTCCCGTTATACCTTACATTTGCTTTCTCTGCAGCACTTCTGCGCGTGCAAGAGGACACATTTGTACAGGAATGATCGACAATTCAAATGAAATATGGCAAGTTGATTGCTGTATTTTAAGAAAGCATGGCAAGTTTGAAGGTTAATTTTAATAGTTTTCTAAGAAACCGGCTTAAGACGGCTATGCTGTTGGCTCTATTTATAAACTGTTTATTGGAATTTATAAGGATTAGAAGGAATTCTATAGTTTGGGCGACTTCATTTTCTTTTCATTTTGGTACATTACTTAATTTTAAAAGCCTAGAATTATAGATAAGTTGTACAATTTAATTTTAAAAAGCGATTCTGCCTATGTGCAGGCAAAAAGGCTTAACACGCCCATTTAAAACTGTACCTCAAAATGAGCAACTTTTAGCTCATACCTTTCTATGATATGAATTGAATGAGCGAAAATTAAACAGAAACAAAATTTAATTTGGGTTCTTAAGATGCTTCTGGGGTAATTGTTAATATATAATTGTCGGTACATGAATATTGGCGGTTAAATAAAATGCTTCGGGGAAAAAATTAAATTTGATTGATTGATTAAATTTGTCTGTTGTACATTTTTACAGTGACGCGGACTGATTTTTAAGAATTCTGTAATACTAATTAATCACGAATGTTAAATCTGTACAGGAATGTATATCAAAATTTAATTGCAAAGTATGAATGATAATATTGATGATTGTTAAAAGCTTCTTAAATCTTCCTTAATTTTTGCTAGAAAAACAATTTTATCTCGCAATCTGCTTTAAATAAAATGAAATATTTTTTAAAAAAATTATAAAATCCAATTCTTTAATACCAAAGAAGGTTAATAAAGTCAGAAAACTAATTGCTAAGCAGTATTGATGTACAAATGTTATTAATTTGGTAAATAGGAAGTTGAAAGTAGAGTAATAAATGAGCAATTCAATGCTGAAATGCATTTGAAATTTACGTAACAACACACTAATAAGAATTGACCATTTTCTTGAGGGAGAAAAAAACCCCATTCAAACTGACCCTAATTTCCCAACTGGTGAAGCTTAAAAATATTTGATTCCAGTAACTGATCGAGTTTCAGTGACTGATTTGTAGGACTATAGATGAAAATAACAAATTTGGTAATGAATTTTTTAAATTGTGCTCTTTAATATTTGTTTAAAACTAAAGTTTACCTTGCTTTTCTAAAATACGGTATTACCCCTCCCCCCTTTTACACTTCTCAAGGGACAAGACACTTTTTTAACTTTAATACTTTTCAGGGGAATAGCGTTGTTAGCAGAGTGAAAACGTAAATCGCGGGAAACCACTTACATAGTTAAATTTGGTCTGGAAATCTGAGGGGATCAGCAAAAAAAGTGTAAATGACGGGAACTTAAAAGCAGGGTAATACAGTATATATTTTATACACACACAGGGTTAGTTCCAATTAAGTACCAATTAATTAGTATAATACCTCTAGATAAACATTGATGAAAATATTCCTCATTTATATTGAGAAAAAAAAATCACTAGTTTGAAACTAAGCTTGAATTTTTTTAAAAATAAGTAAACTTGAATAAAAATGACTCATTCGGGTAAATATCCATTACACTCAAATGTTGTATTAATAGCAATGCCAGACAATCATTCTGAATTCACCTCATCTGAGAGTAAGAAAAAAAAAACTTCCAAAACGGTTTCTGTAATACAGTAGAACCTCGGGAATCCGGACTAATTGGGGCTGACCTTTGTTCGGATTCCGGGGAATTCGGATTATCCGGGAAATTTGGTAAAATACTCCTGATATACCAAATGCAGTAGAGTATTGACTCTGGGTACTCTTTAAGGACGTACGGAAAGAGCACAAGACGATTCGCACGGTACAGTGACAAACAAGTTGAGGGTAAAAAGAAGATATCTGAGTTTGTTTCTATTAATTAAGGTGCTGTATTCATTCTTAAAGACCAATTCGAATACTTCTTCTAAGTTAGGAAGAAACATTAGCTTCGTTTCTGATTCGTAATTGTTATTTTTCCTTCATTTTTCATTAAAAAGTTTTCAGAAAATTCCAAAAAGATGTTCGGATTATCCAAAATTTCGGATTCCCGGGGTTCTACTGTATTTGGAAGCCATTTCTTACAAGTGAAAATATGATAAGTGCGAAAGAAATATTTTTGTTCACCTGCTGGTGGTATTTCGTGTGGGTGTGAACAAGACAGCGACATTCTTCGGTCCATAAACATACATTTTTCAAGTCTCCGTCTAAGCATAAAGATACTTAGAAACAGGAAGACAGGTCATGCAGAAACCAAAACTGCAAAGTAAATCTTTTTCCACTTTGTTTCAAAAATAGCTGGATGTGTCACTGTTTTGTTTTTAACTGGAGAGCGGCGAGACTGTAAAGTAGAAAGTGTTGAATACGCGGAAATCCTCAGACAGAGTGCGTTAGGCAGTTTTACAATGAGTCATTTTTTTTCCCTTCCTTGACAGTTATTTTTTTAACAACTCTTTCCTTTGAACGAACAGTGTTCGAATTTCATTGTTATTTATTTATTCTATTCTTAAAATATGCAGGTGCTTTCATTGTGTCTTTGTTGGTATAAAGTTACATGGAGGTGAAAAAAGACATAACAGAATGCAAAAAAGAATAAATAATTATTTCATTTGAATTTGTCGCCAAATTTAAGTGGTAAATGTTCTTTAGTGAGGGGGATAGGACCATATTGTTCGTTACCTATTGATAACAGTTTTCTCATGGTAAATGTGATGCTAGAACTTTTATGTGAAATTGCCGTGAAAATAATGTAATATCAATTTAATACTTATCAAAAATTGATGTTCCAACGTTTCGTGGTTATGAGAAGAAATTGTGATTTAGAATGGAGAATGTTTTTAATTGTGGATGAAACAATCAAATATTATATTTCAGAATACTTTTATATTAAACGACAAAATGATTTGTTGGATGTGTTCAGATCCCCTTACATAGTTCTTTCTCATCTTGTAATGAGAATAAAAATAAAAACATTCATTTGTTTGAGTGATTTTTGAAAATTCATTAGTTTACGGATAAAAGATTGCACAAAAGACTAACGACCGGAACTTTGATATCTTTAAGGTGACCAATCGTCCTTCTTTGGAGAGGACAGGCCTTCTTTTGTAAATTCGGTCCACCCTCGAAAAGTGTCCTCCTACATGTCTTCTTTTTCGATATTTGAAATTAGAAGACTGAATGTATATTTAAATTCTGAAAAATTAATACAATGGGAAAATAAACACGTTGAAATTGATAAAATATGGGTGGGAATATTCAGCCATTTCAAAAATGAACATATTCCATGTGAAAATTTATTTATTCTTTTTCATTGCACGTTGTGCTGCCTTGGAACTAAAACAGCAGTTGAAAGGATTTTTGCAATTGCTAATAATTTTTGGACATGTGAGAAATCGAGATTTAATGTTATTACTCTAGCTGCAGTGCAATTCGATATGAAGGATATTTATTGTTCAGATATTTCCAATGTATTGCCAGAAGATGATAAATTGACAAAAAAATATTCATTCAGTGGAAAAGTACTCAATTAAATAATAATTAATAAGCATGTAAGCATCGTTACAATTTAAAATGTTACAAATGTTTTTAATATGCATTCATCATATTATAGTATATAATATAATGAATGCATTATTGAATGTATTATTGTTGCAATGAAAAAAAAATGTTTCTTTTATCTATGATATTTTTTTTCTTCAATTTTTTTGGGGGGAGGTCCTCTTTTTCATTGTAAAAAGTTGGTCCCCTTAATATTTTGCAAAACTTCTTAGTCAATACCGAATCTACCATTTTACAATAAAATTCATCCATGATGGATTATTTTCAGTTTCATCTGAAACTTTATCGATTGCTGTTGATTAATTGCCAAAAAGTAATTTATTATTATTAATTTTGTTCCACTTCGATTTAAGAAGACATTTCCATTTCTTCCTTATCCTGTAATTGATTTCAATGGATAAAAAATTATATGCCTCGTAACATGTAGATATCATGTGTAGAGTTGATAAGAAATTATGCTTAGTCAGTCTCTTATTATAGCAAAGCTTAATGAATAAATTGAATCCATTAAGAGGGAAAATTCTTTAAATTTATTGCTACATTGAAAGAAAAATCTTTGAGACTAAAGCCTATGAATGTAAATTGTAACATTTTTTTCCTGAGATTGATATTTTTCAAACGTCGTTTTGTGTTTTTTATTTAAAATCTCAACGTAAGAGGAAGGAGTTCCACACTAAAATAAGACACAAAACCATGAGAAGAAAAGTTAAAAGTAAAAAGTCACAATACACTGCTTAAGAGATATTTCCCCGAAATTCTGATGCTATGGATCTTAAGAAAGTTATTATGTTTTTGGAATATAAGCAAATCCACGAACTCTTACCATCCAATTAAAGTACTGCATAGGACTAGCTCAGGTCTATCTTCCATGTGTTCGAGTAGGGTTGATTTAGAATTTTTAACATTCCGGCCCTTGATAGATTGAATAAAAAAGTATTAAACTCTAAAAATTTTACTGAAAAAATTGAACATTAAACTTTAAAAAATTTAAACTGGAAAATGGTATGAAACTGACTGGAGAGCCTCAGAGAGTTGCATTTTCATGCAGTATTTTTTACCTTTATCGAAGATAGTCGGAAATTTCATATTTTAATCAACTTTATTTTGAAATCTATTACTAATTTTACAAAGGGATTTAAATAAAATGAAACAGGCCAGGTTAAGTCTCATTTATGTTTTGGGCAGAACTTGGGTCTTCCTATTTGGATTAAAAACATGTCAAGTTTGAGAAAGGCCGTAGCGGAAGTTTAATCTTCGAACTTATGTAGGAACAGGCTTAAAAAATCAAACTAACGCAGAACTATGCAACTATCAGTAATACTCGAAACTTCGCCGTAAAGATGACATAAAAATAGTTGTTAGGTATTTTAGAATAAATTGGACTACTTTTATTTTTGCTGCTTGATAAAATATTATTTTACAAATCTTTCGAAAAAAACAGCCCATTTATAGCCTTTAGCACAGAGAGATACAATGACGCAATAGTGGGCGTGTCATTCATTTACGGCGTCGCGTTGGCTTGGCGTGAAAGTTTTTAGAGGGATGTCGGTTCAGGTGTCATGGTGACCTCGGTTCAAAATTTACTAGGGCCGTCTCAAAGTAGTCCTTGTGGTATTTCAAAACGTGTCGTTATTCTAGTAAATAAATCAAATCAAAGCATCTCTGCGTTTATAACTTTGCATTATTTTTTGACAAATACTGGTGAAGTTTCGTATACGTGCTAAGTTTTAATGCTGTAATGTATAAATAAGGATATTGTTTTGCGTGCAGTGGCTTTCCTCAATGATATAGAGATGAAAAGAAAATATCACTAATTCTTGGATACATACAAGCCAATTGCTAACTATATTGTTCACTTTCTGAGAATGTCTAGGTCTCTTAAATAAATGAAACTGTGTCCTTTTTAATTTGACAACGACATGAGATGCACTATAGAGACCTAGGGTAAATCTTTATTCATCGACGTAAAGCAACGCACAATTTGAATAAACTCTGAAAATATCACTCGCACGCAACAACAAAGGATCCGTTTTCACCATATTTCTCCAAATTTAAAGAAAGAAAATAAAGTAAAGTCCTTCCAGCACTCCACATTGAGACTTCGGCGACTTGCAAATTCCTTTTAGTGTAATTGTGGACATTTTAAACTATTTTTCTTAGAATGGAAACGGCACTACTCTGACCCTGCAATGGAAACACGGAGTCAATTTGTTCAGTTTCTTCTAAGTTTAGTTCCTTCTGAAAGTGCTACCGGATTTTATGAATACAGGAAATACACAGAATTAATTTTTATTTATAAGATACTTTTTTATGTAAATTTCATAAGTTTTTACTTAAGTTTTAAAATTATTTTAATTAATAGTCCATCACTTGTAAGTTAAAATATGAGAGGAACGCTCGTGAACCAGTTATCAAATGCGAAATTCCCGTAGGACTTCTCTATTGTTTCAGCTAATCTGTTGACAAAAAATCTGCTGAAGAGACTTAGGATGTTGATTTTTTCCCTGTGGTTTAGTTTAACTCATATGGGGAGTCAATTTGACTCATAGGGTTTGAAAAGCGATCATATGATTTGGAAACGGCAGACCCTACACAGATGGCGTCTGGTCCTCAATTGGCTCAAGGTTTGTAGTTAACATATCAGTTTCTCCTTTCTGCACCGGCGAGATCTAAGTTGGTTGGAGTGGGGGATGGTGGCAACATGACTCCATATTACCATTCTAGGGTTAAACGAAAATTACGAGAATTTATAAATCTCTCGCTTGTTTATAACACTGTACTTAAAAACAACGTATTTTATAAGCTTCAACCTAGAAAAACGAAATAATAAGAGCGTAATTGATCTATAACAGAGTTTCTTACACTAGGATACCGACCGCAAACGAGGTCTCGAAAACTTTCACAACACGTGCTTTTATCCAAATCTTCAATATACGAGGTGTGATCAAAAAGCACCGTGAATGGAAATACTACCCTCAAGACTAAAATATGCACAATAGGATAAAGATGTTTGGCAGATATTGACCTTGAACCCTTCCGCGCATACACCGAAAATTAGAAGGTCGTAGCTCCCACCACCTCTGTACTGTAGAACTTTGAAAAATATGTTTGCTGTGCAAGCGTCGTATTTTTTATGGCAAAGGAAGTTGAGCAGAGAATCTGCATCAAATTTTGTCAAAAACTTGGTGATACCTGTGGTGAGACTCATATAAGTTGAAGAAAGGTATGGTATGAGCAGCATAAGAGTCTGGGTCGTTCAAAAGTTTCCAACATGGCCGTGAAAATGTCGAAAGTGATAACTTCCAAAACATTAAAAAATGCCAAAACATCCAAGATTTTCGTTCAGCTGTACATGAAAATCATGGAATCACTATTTGTGGGTTATCTGAACAGTGCAGAATAAGCTATAGTTCACTTGAGTCCATTCTGACTGAATTTTCGGGTATGGGAAGTATGTTTGCCAAGTTTGAGCCGAAATTGCTCTCCGCAGACCAGGTAGAAGACCGCTTTCAGCTGCGTTGAATCTGCTGAAAATGAGGAAAGGTTTTTGAAAATGACTGTAACAGGGGATGGATCATAGCTTTACGGCTATGATTCGAGGATACAGAGCATTCAAAGCGATCGAGCACAATTTTCACTTCTAATTTCTCTGCCATAATAAATGCGACGACAGAACAATGCATACATTATTCAAAGCTCTGCTGTACAGAAGCGACGGGGTTACGACCTTGTGAATTTCGGCTCATGAGAGGGAGGGTTCAAGTTCAATATCTGTTGAGAGTCTTCTCTCTGCGTGTCTTAGCTTTTAGAGTAGGGCATCAACGATACTTTTTGATCACCCTTTGTATACATAAAAAAATCACCCAAAACATCAAGATTAAAAAAATTAATTCAAATTTGTCAAATAGCTATATTAAACGAACTTTTTTCCTTATTATTAATCAACGCTTCAAAACAGTATTTTATTTTCCGATATAAATCTATATTCGGGTTCGTTAAACAAAACGGAACCACGAAAACTTTTTAAGGCTGAAAAGAATGTCGCAGGCGGAAAAAGTTTAAGAAACCAGGATCTACAGAAATACAACAATGGATTACCTTACAACAAATATTGGTGAATTTGTATAGCATTTTGAATTTAACGCCGTTTTATATAAATCCGAATTTCATTTTGCATCCGTTATTTTATATGTACTAAATGTTTATGCGTTAATTAAAAAAGAAAAATATAACTAGTTTTTTTATATGCACAAGAATTAAATTAACAATAGCACAACGTAGAAATCGCGTCTCGATTATTCCATAAAATTTGACTAGCGACTGTATAATAACGTGGCATGTAAATAACCATTCGCTCTTTGCTTTATATCTGGGCTTATTCTCAAACATTGGGTATAAATACGGGTTAAAACAGTCGATCTTGTACAGAGAAAGTAAAATAATAATAATAATAATCGCCGAAGTTGAAAGATTCTCTAATATACTTCTCATTTCCAACTGCAGAAGTTTTTAAACTGCTGTTTAGATGCAACATTTGCAAATAGATCCAAATATTTTTGAAACGAAACTAATGTTATTTATACGCAACACTATATTAGTAAGAGTTAAACGCACTAGCCCGAGGAAATCGCAGGACACGCACGTGGAGTTTTATTAATCTCTACGAGACATACTAGTAAATCTTAAAAATAATAGAGAAAACTATTCATCGCGTACGTCGAAGACACCCAGAATTTATCACTCGCACACGCTAACAAAACGAATCATGGATCCAATTCCATCGAACATTTTACACCAACCTTAAAGAATGGAAAATAAAAAGAAGAAGAAATAAAAAAAAAATAAAAAGGGTGTGAAGATATTTAAATTCCTTCAACTCCAACTCCGCAATCAGATCTCACAAAAGAAACCTCCGGAGTCGTGGTGCATGACGGCTACAAACCGCAACACTGATAAAAATCACTCGGAATCCAACTCCAAAAGTGAAGTCCTCCAAAACATTAAAGGCGTCGCGAAAAGGAAGGGGGGAGAGTTATTAAAGGCAGCCCAAAGGCGGTATTTCAATATCCCGCAGTGCACAATACTTAATCACGTGAATCTCCCTCTTTCTTTTTTTGCTCCTTTCTTTCATCCTTCCTTTCTTTCCTTCGATCGAGAGGGTAGACGGTCTGTAGACGGCTCTCCAATCAATGAAGGGCAATGCCTCCTCAGCTTCCAAGGAGATCTTCGACCACAAGAGTCGGTTGCTATGCTCTGCGCCTCGAATGCTGTGGCGGAGGAGAAAAAACGAGGAAGAAGGGCTTTGCCTCTGGCTTCTCTTTTTAGATGCGTAATCGTGTTTGTCGAGATTAAGTCAAACTGAGAGGCGTTTCAACATTTAAGAATGGGAAGCAGGTTTTTAAAAGGGAGATCGTCGTGAGTGGGATGAGAAGAAATTAAAGGATTTTTTGGAAGAGAGGAAAGTTAAACGGTAGGGGACGAAGATATTCTGCATTTCTTGGCAAGAAAAAAAGGCAAAATATTCAGAAGATATTTTTGTACGCAACATATTTTATTGCATATTTGAGTGTAGGAAGTAGGTATATTGTCAGGAGAAGGACGAAAATAATGCCAATGAATAAAGTCAAATATTTGGCATTTGATTTATTGTTTATTTGGAAAGTCAAATATTTGGATAATATTATTGTTCATTTGTATAATATTGTTGTTCATTTGGAGAGTTAATTATATTTGGTGTTTGATTTATTATTTATTGAAAAGTCAAATATATGGCATATTTTGTTCCTTATTTTGGAAATGATTGAAGAACATTTATAAGGAGGGTTTTACAAGCGATATCGACGCAAGGAAGGAGGTATATTGTCACGAGAAGGACAAAAATAATGTCAATAAATAAAGTCAAATATTTGTTGTTTGATTCATTGTTTATTTAGAAAGTCAAATATTTGGAGTTCGATTTATTGTTTATTTGGAAAGTCAAATATATTTGGTGTTTAATTTATTGTTTGTTGAAAAGTCAAATGTTTGACATATATTGTCCCTTATTGTGGAAATTGTTGAAGAACATTTAATGAATGGAAAGCAGGTTTTACAAAAGACATCGATGTGATTGCAATGAGAAGAAATTAGATGATTTTTGAACAGAGGAAAGTCAATTAGTTCGTTTAGTTAGATTAAAGTCCCATTTTGAAGCTACGTGAGAGCTAGTTGGGACGGACCCCGTAATTCTGAATCGTGGTCATATGACGAGAGTCACACCTGTGCAGGCACAACAATCTCCAAACTTTCACCCCACATCAACGTGCGGACGTTTGATCCCCAACAGCAAATTTAACATGCACCAGAACTGCATCCACATGCATTGCGGATCTTCACTGGAAACGGGTCTCAAACCTGTGACCCTCCCATCCTGACAACTTGCCATTAGCCCACAGCAACCCTAAGTAGCTGAAGGAAGTAATTTTGAAATGGATCTCGCTTCTTGGTTAGGGTGGATTATAAAATTTCAAGCTGAAATTTTTGAAGACATTATAGTTTATTTAAAAGATGATTGAAGCCCGTTTCAGCAGATTTCGAAAAGATATCTTTGAAAGCGGGATAAAAAAGATATTAGAAAATGTTTGAAAAGAGAGGAGTAAAATGGTTAGGATGAAGTAAAATATGTTTCTTGGAAGGAAGTTTCATCAATCAAATAATGTGAAATTCATCAAATTTTGAGGTGAAATATCTGTAGTTTTTTTGACGAAGATGTTAGAGGGTTTTTGATGAAAGGGAAGTCAAATGGTTGTCACGTAGTGAAATGTGCTTCTCACCAAGGAGGAAATACCAAATTTGAGTTGAAAATTTTTTACTTACCATGTTTGATTGATTATTTTAAAACCGATTAGATCCCGTTTAAGAATGGAAAGCAGCTTCTAAGAGGGATTTGTCGTAAGCAGGATGAGAAAAAATGAATTAATAAAGATAAAATTCATTAAAAAATAACAGAAGATTTGAAGGGATGAAAGTCAAATATTTCGTGTTTGACTCACTGTTTATTTTGAAAGTCAAATATTTAGCATATTTTATTCCTTATTTTGAAAGCTACTGAAGTGTATTTATGAATGGGAGGCGAGTTTTAAAAGGGATATCGTTGCGAATGAGATGAAAAGAAATTAGAGAATTTTTTGAAAAGCAGAAAGTCAAGTACCTGGAGATAAGATGTAATGAACTAAATTGTTTTTCCTAGAAAGGAGATAAAATATCATTTTTTTTTGAAAAACGAAATTTTTAAATGCTTTCTTATATTATTGCCTATTGAAAAATAAATCTAAAAATAAGAAGAGGTTCTTAAAATGATATTTGCGTGAGGGAGATGAAAGGAATGAGTGGATTTTGAAGAAAGGATTGATTTGGGAGAAATAAAATGAGCTTCCTTGCTAGGAAGAAATATCAACTTTTGAGTTGAAAATTTCTTACACATTATATTTTGTTTATTTTAAAAACGCCTGGATCACATTTGAGAGTAGAAAGATCAGGTTTTAAAAGACGCATCATTGTGAACAGAATGAAAATAAATAAAAAATTAAAAGATGAGTAAAAAAATCGGTAATAGAGGAATTTATGAGGGGAAATTCAAATATTTAGCATGAAAATGTTATTAAGTGAAAGATATTTCCTGGCAGAGACGAAAATTCAATTTTTTATGCATCATATCTTATTACTTATTTTGAACACAACTAGGATGCATAAAGGGATGGTTTTAAAATGGATGTAACGAGATTAGAGGATATTGAAGAGTGAAAAATTAAATGTTTGGGATGACGTAAAGCTTTCATCTAAACAAAGATGATAAAATATAAAATTTTTGAACTTATCGTGTTTTTTCGCTTGTTTTAAAAACGAATGAAGCCCAATTAAGAATAATAAGTAGACTTTAAAATGGTTATCATCATTCTTGGAAGAGAACAAAATAAAATTATAATATATAAATAACAAAAATAAAAAAATGTTTTTAAAAACCACGCTTTAATTACTGTAAAGCTCGCAGTGGCGAATCCGAAGGGGGGGGGGGGGCTTCCATAATTCTTTATTTTATTTAAAATCACTACAGCTTTTTTTTTCTTAATCTCCCTTTTAAAAAATCACAAGATTTCTTCCTGGCTCTTGACAGGCTCGAAATTTTTTCCACTTTTGTAGTCATTCCACTTGTATTTGTAACATTGACGCGGTCAAAAACATGTTTTTGCTAGATATATCATTGTGTTTTTTATTAAATTATCGAAAATATTGTAGTTTTCTTTATGATTCTTGTCAGGTTAGTAAAGTCTGTAAAGTTAAAGTGTTTTGGTTCATATTAGCCGTAAAGTTTGATATTCGTCACGACGATATAAAATGTTTTTATACCTCAGACCCCCCCACCACCACCACCACCACCGACCGAAATCCTGGATTCGTCACTGTAAAAGCTGTAAATTTTTTTTTTATCAAAGTTCAGGAGGTCAAAGCCATATCGTAAGAGCGTGACGCGTTGATGTAAATATTTCAATTAAATTGGAATTTTAATCACATTCACTGTACATTTTATTTTTTAATGAATCTTTAAGAATATTCTTTCTTTTTGATATTCATTGCGGCTTAATTTCCTTGTTGTATAGTTTTCAGCGCCTCGCGCTTTTACGATTTTTGCTTTGATCTCCAGATTTTTGATTAAAAAGAAGTTATTTTCTACATTTCAGTACACCAATAAAAACGTGGTTTTCAGAACTTTGCATTTTTATTATTTTCTATTTTTTAGTCTAATTTATTTCATAATTCATTATTATAATTATCATAGAATCTTGTCGTACTAAATCAAAACTACATAAATTAAGCAATTAAAAAATTTAAAGTTTATACATAGAAATAATTCTAAGGAAAATGGTGAAAAGGATATCTGTATAGTGCAGTGGTGCGCAAACTGTGAGTCGCGACCCCTCTGAGGGTCGCGAGAAAATTTTGGGGAATCGTCAAATTCAAAGAAATTTATTTGGCAATAAAAAATATATGGCTTTTCTTCAAAAATTATCAGGTACCAGTAAAACAGTAAAATGAGATAATATTATTTATAAAAATGGAATAATTTTTTTACGAAAACTATTGCCTGTTCTCTTCGGCAACCTGCAAACATAGTCATAAAAGATGATTCTCAAATTGAAATGCACTCTACATGCTTTCTTGTGTGATTCATTTCCAACCTTGGGTCGGCCTGACGTTTAGTAGTAGCCATCTTTGCTACAGCTTGTTCAATCTAGGTGTCCCCCACGCCTTGCTATTTAGTTTTTATACTGTGGTCACCGCAAGAACCGTGCATTTCTTTAAGTCTGTGCCTCCGTAGTTCGGTTTGATGCTTCTTACGTTCATTCAAGTGCATTCGTTAATTCTGTTTATATTAATTTTAAGTAAAAACTGCAATCGGGTATGCGCTTAACACATTTTATAAGTATAGAACAGTTCAGTAGCGTGCTCGGAGGGCAATAATGAACAATTAATGAGAAAACAATGTAGAAATTAAAATATTTATAAAGAATAACTTTTTTTCTAAAATATTTCGTTACTACATTGACGCTTAAAAAAGTCTACTATCTATCCCAGGGGTCGCGACAAAATTTAACTCAAAATGGGGGGTCGGAAGTGAAAATAGTTTGCGCACCCCTGTATAGTGTAATAGATCTAAATACAAATTAAAGGTTTTTGTGTATTTTAGAAGTAATATTTTATTAATATATCTGTAACAACATTCATTAATTACTAAATAATCACTTATTCTCTGGAAAGAAAAGCAGATTCAATTTAAACAATTAATTGTGAGTGAATATGGTGATTAAAAAAAGCTTAATTCGGCATCTTGTGTGCAATTAAGTAACTGTGTATTGAAGAAAAAACCCTAATGTTCCATGAATATAATTTTCTCTAATATGCTCCTAAAGAATATAATTATTAAGATATAGTAATTAAATAAGCATTTCAAAGTAGAAAATCAACCAAAAAAACGCAGAAAAGAATAGAAAATTTCTTACAATTTACTTTATGAATCATATTTTTTTTAAAAAACGAGCAGATGATTAAATGATTAATGCGAAAAAAATATTACACATCACCATCATTAAATGTCCTCATGCTTTCCATGTGGTTTAGTTGCCTATGAGACACGGCATTAACTAACGATAGTTTAATCTTTTGTTTCTATGTCGCTTAATTTTTTAAAAGTTTGTTAATCAGTTGTGCAAAAAGAAAAAGCGTGAGATAATAAGATGTGAGATGAAAGTAAACAGTCCTTGGCTCTTTACCCTCTGCTTGTCCAGGTCGGATTTCTTCTTTCCGGGTCCTTAAAAGCGGAATCTTGTTTAACCCTCTGACTGGAATATCGGTCATTATGACCATTTAAGTACAAATTAAGTGCATGGATATTCAAAGGATATCCCGGTTACCGGGTTAACCACTTTAGTTGATACTCAAAGGTTTCACCATGTTGTAAGAAAAATTCAATGTTCTTTGATATAAAACATGATCTGACAGAAAAAAAAATGAGTTAAAGAAAAATAGAAAGCTCACAAAAACACATCTAAGAATTGTTTTATAGCAAATTGTCCTAAATAATTCTTTTACTTAGTATATATTCCCTATGTGAGAGCTGTTTAAACAAAGTTGTTATTTCCCATGAAATACTAACTGAATGCAGGTTATATGAACTGACGAATCTGAAATATATGCAGAGCAGATGACTAACCTTTTGTTATAAAGGCCTCTTTTTAAAATGTTGGTTAATACGAAAGCAGTTCCAAAAGTAAGGCAACAAACCCTCTGAGAGGAAATCTTTATTCACGAATTCAAAGAGATAAAGAAAGTAGTAAGGCACTGGAATGTATTATTTCTCCACATAGTCGCCATGGTTGTCGAAGCACCAACGTATCGAAACCGGCATAAAAGAAATCAGCGTCAAGGTCGTGGAGCCACGTTAAGAGGGTTACTGAACTTCGGCTTCATTTCCGAAATGCCGATCTTCCAGGTGCTTCTTCAACGAAGAAATGAAAATCACTTGGTGCGAGGTCCGGGCTAAAGGGTGTCCCAATAACTCCCATCGGAAACGCTGTACCAAATCACGCGTAAAACGAGTAAAATTTAAAACAAAAAGAGCAGATGATTTTTTTCGACGCTGAACAAATGATTTACGATGAAGGTTAGAATGACATTCCATGTAAACTCCTTGAAAAAATGGCTTATCAAAACGGATACGTATCTTAGGAAATAGCTTAGATAAATATAGAACTCAAAAACACAATGGTTCAAGCAGCTTGAGACAGAAAAATAGCAGATAACCCATTACTTAGTTCAGTCAATGTCACGAAAGTGAAATAAATGGCTTTTAATTATGAATGTAAATGATTATTAATCATAATTGAAAATTACAGCTCAACAGTAAATGACCCAGTTAAGCATTTATGCTATTGTCAATACTTTTAATGATTGTTAAAATTTCTAAGCTTTAAAATGTAATACCATTTATTTATGAAATTTTCACATTTTGTGAATGTCTGTAAATAAAAAGACAATTTAAGCTAGGCTGATTTTTTTAAGTATCATGTTACCGAATTCTGACCAAATTTGATATTTTCTGTATTTATGTGAATTGAGCGGTATATTTTAATAGAATAAAATGAAGCCTGTTTTGGACGAAAAGCCCCGACGTATAGTATTTATCATTTCTAATAGAGTCTTGACATTACAGTAACATGACAAGCGTTACTGCGCATCTAATTGCACGCTGTATTACATCGTGTAGTGACGTCACATCCCTATTGCCCCTGCAAAAGGAACAATGGATTCTAAAATGAAATTGGCGTGGCACAGCTGACGTGTATCAGGCAAAAAAGAATTGAATATTGTGAAAAAAATAACAAGCGTTTGGATACTTTCATCATCAAACCCCTTTAAATAAGCATTTAAAAGTAAGTTTACATACTATGTAAAGCACAGTGACAAGCTTCCTGTTCTGAAGCAGAGTTGCAATTTTGAATGCTGGTCAAATGACGAGAACGATTCTTGAGCTTGAATTCCACTCTCCAAGCTACCGCATATCACCACAGTGAGGATATTTGAACTTAGACCCGGTTTAGCGTGCACCACCAGGCATACCTGAAGAGCAATCAACAATAGAACACGCGATTCTCCAATCACGAAATCGATATTCTGCATCAGATTACACACCAGATCCATTAATAGCTCATTCAAAATGCTCTGTTTGCTTTACTGTGCACATTATTATTTATCGTATTATATAAAACTGCTCATAAATAGTTTTGTTTCATAAACTGGAATTAGGAGTCAGAGACATATCTGAATTCAAACTTATTTTTATAACCCTTTTTCATGGTTTATTGAACGTTCAGTTATTTTCAAAAAAGCGAAAACGAATCGTTCGTTGAAAATAAATGACTGCTATAAAAAACCGTTATAAAGGGTTGAAACAAGCTGTCTTACATCCTCTGTGTAGTCTAAATCGGCGCGGACAAATGAATAAATCACGTAGTCTGTATTTCCGTTATTTTCGGGAAAATGAAAACGAGTCGTTCGTTTAAAATTGAGTTCATTCATTGAATTCATATAAGAAAAAATCCTCATCTGTTATTTTTCCAACCATTATTGAGGCCTCAGTAGCCTAATGGTAAGGTCGCGGCCTCGGGGCCGGAGGGTTCCTGGTTCGGGCCCTAATTCCACTGAAGATCAGCCGTGTATGTGAGCCTGGTGTACGTTAAATCCAATATTGTGGGTCAAACGCCCTCTCGCTGTTGTGTGATGCATAACACCCACTCCGCCCCGGCCTAAGGCCTGGTAACAGGGCGGAGGGGAAGCGTTGGTATGGTGCGGAAGTTTGGAGAGAGGGGTGTCAGTTCAGGTGTCGTACTCGTCATCTGACAGCGGTTTAAAATTGCGAGGTCCTATCCCAAATAGCCCTCCTGTTGCTTCAAAACGGGACTAAACTAAACATCCCTATCATTGTTTAAACTTATTTTCGTCACTTCCGCTTTTATGACGAATCACTTTATTATTATGCGTGTAGAAGTTTACCCATTTTCTCTGACCGCGAAAAAATCATAAATAACTGAAAAGCGTTACTCTCTCACTTTTTTTTCTCGTCAAATTCTGAATCTTCTCTTTGGAAGCTTTACAAAACAAATTTCTGATTGATAAAAATAGCTGACGTGGAATAAGCAGAAAAAGGGAAAATATATCCAGAACCAAGTTTTCTTATTTTCTCATCCATTCGAAATAAAAAGTTTTGAAGCATAGTAGGTAAAGTTTTTGGCAAACTAAATAGTATTAATACAAACATCTGTTGAAAATAACTACATTTTATTTCGAAACAAGATATTGTCAGGTTTTATTACTCTTTTTTTTATTTATTTTGCTAGCGAAAACAGTTAATGATTATTTTTCATATAGTCACAGATTTTTTTCTATCCACCGCTACGTGCTATTCAGGAACTCCGCATTTTCTGGAGCTTTCTGCATTCGTAAGTCGAAAGCATATTTCACTCATTTAAAAAACCAGCGTGATTCTTTTTTGAAAGCTCTGTGGTATCCATCGGATTTCTAAACTCCGATAATTTTGTGGTATGTGGCACAATATTTCAATTGGTAGGATGAACTGAATCGAATACAAAATGGCAAAATACTGAAATGCAGAATTTTAAGTTAATTCCAGACACTGATTATAAGGAATTAATATTGAAGTAACTAATATAGGTAGCCGTGAATTTTTTTAAAAAATGAGTAAGCAGTGCAATTGTGGTAAAAAGAAAGAAAAAGAAAGAAAAAGATAGTGTCTCAATAGTTCAGCGCAGCCTCGTAGAAATGGTAAGTGGCGTCCCCGGTACAGTATGTTATTTTCGACCCTCCACCCCTTCCCAGAATATTTGACTTTAAAAAGTGAAATAAGAGCATGATCTTTTTTCTCCGTGGCGGCCTCCAAGACTGGCGTATTTAAATCCGACTGTCTCAGCGTTTTACGCCACTGATTCGACGGTGTACTTACCTAACATCGAGAACACGGATGAGTGGCTACCGGATAAGTAAGCGGGCACTCGCTTCCCCTGAGGGTATAGTAATGGTGGCGCTCTGAGTCCCTCCACCAGTGAAAGAACGTACCTCCTTCGGGAGGGGTCGGGTCGTGGCCGGTAATGGCCATTAGGTCTCCGGCCTCAGCACTCGAGTTATTGTAGCGACCGTCATTCAGATGACCTGGACGCTACGGCAGCGCGGGGTAGATCCAGTTTTTCCGGTTACCTAATATCACAGGTTAAAATTTCGTTTGAGAACACTCTTGTTTTGTAATGGAAAATGCCAATCTATCGCGGAAGTAGATATATTTAAAACAGTTTAAACTTCGATTAACCTTCTGTTATCCGTCATCGTCATCCTAAAATGTAAAAAGTAATGCAAGTTTGAAGTTTTACCATACATTTTTGAACATCACTACCCTTGTATTGAAGTTTATATTGATCGTTTTGTAAAATTAAATACATGTGATACACATCATGTTCGTCCTAAGACAGCAATGAAATCACGTTACTGTACATAATGTATTAAAGGGAGTCCGTTAACCCTAACCCTGTTACTTCAATGCACCTTTTCTCAAACTCTGTTATAGATTCATGTTTGAAATGTTTTATACAAATAAAGTACATCTTTCTCATTACATTAAAATGATTTTTCTTTAAAAAATTCAAAAATTAATTTTTTACAAATTTTTTTGTGTCAAAACAAAAAATGTTAAATTAGCCGCTTCGATGTACCTTTCCTCAAAATCTGTTATAGATATATGTTTGAAATTTTTTTTATAGAAGTGAAGTACACCTTTCTCATTATACTGAAATGAGCTTTTGCTTAATTTTTAATTTTTTATAAATTTACAAAATATTTAATTAGACATAGTGAAATTTTACCCTATTTTGGCTCACACATACAAAAAAAAAGGTGAAAAATAAAGTTCTGGGTTTTTTTAAAAAAGCTCATTTCGGTATAATGAGAAAGGTGTACTTTACTTGTATAAAAAGTTTCAAACATGTATCTATAACAGATTTTGAGAAAAGGTACATTGAAGTAACAGGGTTAGGATTAACGGACTTAGGGTTCCAAGAGATTTCTGTTATCCGTCTATTCGGCTATCCGTCACAGCCTTGGTCCCGACCGTGACGGTTAATCGAAGTTCTATTGTAGTAAAATTCACACTTAGAAATTCGGTAAATTCCTATGGTGTAGTTTAAATTTAAAAAAATTATGACACAGGGATTTTTTCCTATATCATCATGCTACGTTCTTCTAACATACGAATAACAAGTTTTTTTTTCTCATAGAACTCTGAAGTACTTATAGTTACGTAAAAAGTAAAATTTAGATTCATATAAAGTGTACTTCTTTCGTAAATAAGCCTAAGAAACTACTTAAAAATATTTCGTATCAGTTTGTGTTCATTATTTGCACAGAAGATCCACAAATTCTTCGAAATTCCGTGCTAAAAGTATTATTCGACTCGAAATAAGCAGGAAGTAACTTTTAGAGCCCAACATTCAAACATTTCAAGAATTGCGTACTTCTCAAGCCATGACTAATCTAATACTTCGTCCTCGGTTACTTTTTGAAGAAAAAAATATTTTGTAAAATAAAAATGTTGCACCACAGTATTTTATCGGTTTGTTACTTCTGGCTTATACACATCACATACATAAGCTCATCTTTTGTCGAACCGAGACATTCAATTAATCCTTCCAAGCACGGGAGGCATTTTCACGTTTTATGTAAAAAAATCTGAAACTATTTACATGAAACGCTTGGGAATAAGTTCAAATACTTTTACAACGAAGAAGATGGGTATTTATATGAAACGCTATAATAGCGTCACAAATTGTATGGAATAACTGAGATACGATTTCTGTGTTGCTCAAGCCAAAAGGATTAATTTAAAAAATACTTTGATATAGAAAACATAAACGTATTTCTCACCTCAAGTTACCGTGTGTATCATGTAAATGTATTAGTCACACTGTATAAAACTGTATACAATTTTACACAGTCTTACGAGATTTGTTTTGACGTAATTACGTCAAAACAGAAGTTTGCGTATCATACATAAAAGTGACCGTTTATTTTTTCCTTCAAAACGGGACATCTAATTAACGGGACGTAAGTGTATAGACTTAAAAAATATATATAAAAAAGAAAAGTATTTTTAGTAATATTAAGAAATCGCATATTTCTGTATAGTTTTCATTTATTAATGAAAAGAACGTAAATGAACTTGCAAAAATGAAGCTACCATCGGACTTTTTGATTTTTCGCACTTTTTTTTAGAAATAGTCATTGTGGGTTGCTCCATTGGCGTAGCGAGACTAAGCAGCGCTGGGGATATAATCTGAATTTTTTAGCTCCGAGTCGAAGTGGCTTAAAAAGTGTAAATGGCGCCCGGATTATGGTACTATTTTTTGCCCTTCAGCATATTTGGATTTAAAAAGAGACATTCAAACGCTTTAATATTCTGTCTCCATTGCGCCTCCTAATACTGGCTCCCGGGGCGACTAACACTTGCCTCCTGGTGGTTATACTACGCTCTTTTTGAAAACGGGACATTTCGACATCCCAGGGTGTATTTGGGGACAACGAGACAGACTACTAAAAAACGGGACTTATGGTCACATTAATCATACCATCATTTGCTTTAAGGACAGGGCCGTCTTAACAAATTTGAGCACCCGTGACTAGAGTAATTTGAAGCCCCTCAGAACCATAACTAGGAATTTTAATGCCAATGGTCCAATCAAAATACCTACCCAATGCAAATAATTGAGTAGAGAAAAAAATAAAAGAGTAACTTGATCGCTGATTAACGACCTAGATTATAGGAAATCGGCGCCTTTTCAAAATAGGGAAAATAGGGTTTTGCAAGCCAGCCTCCACCACCCGTAATCGTATTCAGGATTAATTTTAACAACTATATAATAGATATAAAAATATTCATACATTGGTTTTGTATGAATATTTTTTGAACTGATACACATGTTTATGTAATGTTACATAATCGATGTCTGTCTAGTTACAAACCCTAATCCTATTTTTAGTTTTCACTTACTGAAAATTATAATTACATTTTTTGGTTCAAAATTAAATAAGTATAGTGAATTTTTAGGTACCCTTGGATCAAGGGTGCCCCCTGAGCTACAGCCCATTTAGCCGATTGGATAAGACGGTCCTGTTTAAATATACAATTTAAATAAATTGGCAAAAAACAGAGTTTTGAATCTTTATTTAAAGTATTAGAATTGAAAGCAGAAGTTGACTTATTCTCAAAGCGTATGCAAATGTAGTACGCAATAACAACAGCTGATGTCTCTTAGAACAGAGGTTCCCTACCTTCTTTCCCTCGCGTACCCCTTGATTAGTCCTTTTATTTTGGCGTACCCCCTACTGTCATATCCTCCCTCCAACCATCCGTCTATACAAAGAAGTTTTTATCAATAATGTTAAGGGCATAGGTTAGCTTAAGAGTGAAATGACTGGGAATTTATAAAAAAAATATTTTTTATTTTTAATTTTATTCCATTTTTACAATAGTATTAGTTCAACGTCAAAACAGATGAAATCAGTATTGTAATTATTTCGCATTAACTTATAAGAATAGCTAAAAATTACACTTCCTTTTGATTTCTTTTTTACTTATTTTGAGGGTAGGTTTAGGACTTGCACAACTTTCAATTTTACTTTTTACACGAACTTTGGAAACAAAATTCTGTAACATTTTTAATCCCTTATGTTTTCTTGTGTCCGCCATTACCGACTTTGGGTGCGCGTACCCCCAGGGATACGAGTGCCACAGGTTCGAAAACTCTGTCTAAGAAGTTTGGATAGGATAAAAATGTCAACAAAGCTTCATTTCTATAAAATCTATAACAATATGTCATCGTGATAGTTACATTTCTTTGGCTGGTGTAGCACACGCGCCATCCGGTACTTCCCCTCTCCTCGTCACTCATTATGGGAAACGTTGCTCTTTAAATGAGTCATTTTTAACAATTTATTTTCTAGTTATGCGAATTACTCGTTATGAGAGTTGCTCGTTAAGCGAGATTCCACTGCACATGTTTATGTAACGTTACATAATCGATGGCTGTCTAGTTACAAGTCCTAATCCTACTTTTACTTTTAACTTACTGAAAATTATAATTAAATTTTTTAGGTTCAAAATTAAATCAGTATAGTAAATTTTTCGGTGCCCTTGGATCAATGGTGCCCCTGAAATTACAGCCCAATTAGCCCATTGGATAAGACGGTCCTGTTTAAATATACAATTCATATAAATCGGAAAAAAACAGAGTTGTGAATCATCTTGATTTAAAACATTAGAATTGAAGGCGGAAGTTAACTTATTCTCAAAGCCATATACAAATGCATTAAGCAATAACAACAACTGATATCTCTCACAAGTTAGGATATGATAAGAATGTCAACAAAGCTTCATTTGTGTAAAATCTAAAACAATATGTCATCGTGATAGTTACATTTCGTTTGCAGTTACCATGAAAGTAAATATTCTCGCTGATAGAGTATCTAAAAGCGGAGGATAGTGACGATATGAGAATCTTGACTGTTAACAGTGATAACTAGTTTTATCTAGACATGGTTCATAGCGTTGACTTACGATCGTAGTCACGAGGTTAAGTTGAAAGGGTTAAAAGAAAGGTCATTATGAGTTAGATGTTCATATAAAGTCAAATTATTTTATTCTCAAAGTCATATTGCGTCGATTATAACGATAAACTATTTTCAAACTTATCAATAAAAGTGTTGAGGAGGCTTTAGATAGATAAGAAGTAACAGAATATGGAAAATAATGGGAAGAGAATCACTTATCTTGATTATTCAAGAGTATAATTTTAATTTCAATTTAAAAAACAAATTCTTCATTAAATTTACATTCAGAAAATTGTTTGCAATTCAAAATTATTTACAATGAAAATTAATAAGTTTCTACTTTGAGTTACCATCTGCTGCGTGGAAACTTTTTGATGAAAGAACTAGGTATGGTTGCATAATGTTGAGATTGTTACGACCTGCAGTGAAACTTCAGATTTGTGATGTTCAAAATTACGAATTCCGTTCCAAACTAGTCCTCGTATAAACGAAACGATATCATAGAAATCAAGGCAAGAAAAAAAAAGATGCAGTGGAACTGGCCGATAAAATAGCATTGCTGTCACAGCATCAGTTGTTTAATCGTTTACATCTTCAAAGTGCTGTATGATTGCAAGTCAAAACCGAGAAAGGTTTACTAACTTTTTACGAGGAAACTACCTGCCAGCTATAGATATCGGTAGGGTTGCCATACGTCCCGTATATACGAGACTCACCGTATTTCACAACTCAGTCCCGCATTACTATTTGTCCCGTTTTTGTCCCGTTTTATCCCTAAACCCAGGTTGTCAGTGGAGACATTGAAGCAATTTTGATTTGATATTATAATTTTAAAATGAGTCACGCCCAATTTTATAATTATGTGAAAGAAGAAAATGATATAATTAAGAAAGTAAAATCAACTTTGAAATATGACTGGGCTAAAAAGGATTAGCCTTGCATCTTTTTTTATTATTCTACCCGTCCATTTTATTAAATGTATTTTTAGGAGCTAAGTCTTTTTTCTTGTTCTTTTTTGCTTGTTAGATGTTGTTTTTATATTTCCTTGTATTCTGGAATTTGTTTTCTCTTTACACTTTCATTTCGGGATTTTTTGGGTCGCGAGGGGCTACATTTTAGACACTTTGTCAAGCCCCTTACAGTAAAATATCCTGACTTCTTTTGGACCCTTGCTGTGTGTGACTCTTGACAAAGTGCTTGGCCGGGTTCCTCCATTTTGAATTTTTGTTTTTATTAATTTTATTAGATTGCTTAAACTTTATTGATTTTTTATCAGAGTAAAATAAACCATTACCTACCCACTTTTTCATTTTTATTTATTTAGCACTTAAACCTCCCGTATCAATGCTTAGCAATTAAGGCAACCCTAGATATCGATCTTTTTTCCTTAAATGTACATGATTCAAAATCGAGCAATTTGATCCAGTTATTCGATCTATTCGATATAACTGATTATAGCCTCAATAACCAGTCATAATATCAAAAAATGTTCGCATTTCACATGATAGCTATATTAGTCCAAGAAATTTCTGTTAAAAGATCCAAAAGTTTTACGTTTCAATCTGAAAATTTATTTCATAATTAAGTTAAATGATATACACATGACAGAAAACACGCAGTTCCTGTCTGAAAAGTCCATTGCAGTATAGAATCGAAATTTTGCACAAGATAGCAACAATTCAGTTGCAAACAATTCTTATCAACCGTTCAGAGTTACAGACAATTCTTTATAAAAGCTTGTCCGCAGAGGTATCTGAACAACTCCTTTGGTGCGCCTAATCCTCAACCCAATGGTGGCTCGTCCATTAGGGCTCTGAGCACCTCTGGAAATTATTTTAAATCTTGTATTTTAGTTTTCATTCTTATTTGCTTACTTTCCCACTCCGAGAATTCGATGAGCAATGAAAATGGGGGAAAGTAATAAAAACGTGAAGACAGAAAATGAATCAACATGAAAGAGAGACACATATTAGAGCTGCGAAGCCGATTGCCCTCGAAAGTATCAAAATTCGACCACTGCGCACAGGTGAGCGATGAATCGGGAGAAAAAGCAACCCTTTCTCCCTTTGAATTTTTAAAGGCCGGAGCTGCAATAAGATCAGCTCTATTTGGTTCGGGCCAACTAAAAGAGAAAAATGTTTTATTTTTTTTTTCTTTTTTCGCCCTGCCAAAAGTCAATCTTCGTTTCCTCTTTTTTTTTCGATTTCTCTCTTGTGTTGTTTATGGGTTTCTGTTTCGCTTCATGTTGTCTGGATAGAAACATGTTTCATTTATCGAATATTCGTTTTTGTTCTCTTCGAAAAGGGCTATGTAGATAATTTTCTAAAATAAAGGAGGAATCAATCTCATTAACATTAGAGATAAGAAAAAAAAATTAAAGTTGCAGATTTTCAAAACATCATATTTTCGCAGCTTTCGCTGAGCGAAAAATTGAGTATAATGCAGGTCGCGTCATGCCAGATTAAAACATTGTTAGAACATCTTCAAGTAGAAAATCCCAGTACAGAACTAACGAAACTTTTTGAAGCACTGTTTGTTTCTAAACTGACCAGCAGGCACTACCTCAAACAGAACAATAGAAGCATCTATCGTGTCTTAAATAAAACGCACTCGAAGACGTAGGTTTTTTGCAAGGTCTAGTCATTAGTATCTAACACTTGGAATGCTTCAGATTTTCAGAAATTTAAGAATGTTTTCACAGTTTACGAGTTCCATCCTTCTCGAGATGCTTTATCCCACCGGAGCAACCTCAAATATGGGGATGAGAAGTCGCAGGATAAATAGGTGGAATCTCCTGGTGGGTACAGTAATGATGGTGTTGCTCTCTGAGCCCATCGCCGATGACGGGTCGTACCCCTGTAATGGGGAAGGGGTCGTCGCATTTGCTACTCGACCCCTTCCGTAATGAAGGCTATTTAGGCGCTCGGCCCGAGAACCTGTGTTAATTGTCACGGCGGCCGGTCACTCAGTATGCCCCGGATGCTGTGGCAGGGAGGGGTTTCTCTTTTGATTGGCTTCTCGAGATGTTTCATATGTGTTGAAACCATTCTTACATCCTCAAAAATAGATACCTGATTCTCCCAGATATTCATGAAAAAATGTATATAAATATTTGTCATGCTTAAAAAAAGGTGAGGTGGGAAAAGTGCGTGAGTGGCCAATGGCGTAGCAAGGATAAGTAGCACCTGGGGCATAATGGGATTTTTCGCCCCCAGTCGTCATTAGTGGTTTAGCAAGAATAAAGGACGCTCAGGACATGATATTTTTTCGCCTCCTTATAAAATTGACTTTGAAAAGTGACATAATCATTCGAATACTTTCTTTCCAAAGACTGGCGCCCAGGGCGCGTATATCCCCCCCCACACACACACCACCACCACCACCACCATCGCTACGCCTCTGTAAGTGGATCATATTTATCTTCCGCCTTACTTCGCATTATTCTCCCTCCCCTATAGCGTGGTTTAAAAGTTTAGTTAATGATAAATTTGGACTTGTGAAACTGAAAGAGATCTTTAGGATTTCCAGTTGCATATGCAGCGAGCTTTTTGACTGATGGAACGTCGTCAAAAAAATATATTAATGTTTCTTTAACATTTGTGTGTTTTTTCTTTCTTCCTGGAATATAAAATTTTAAATGCGTTCTATTGAATTGTCACACATTTTGTAATTGTGCTTAATATCCTAAGTTTTTTTAAAATTTTTATTTGTCTTTTGTTTCCTGTTTTACTATTCGATGTTGTTTCATGAACTTTTAGGTCGCTTTCTTTGTCTTCTGTTTAGTTGTTCAGAACTTTTGCTTTTGTTGCTGTTTTTTTGCATGCAGTGTAATTCAGTTTTGTTGTGATGTTTTGTAATTTTATATAATGTCTTTCTTTCTGTTTTGTTGTTATTTTGTACTCCCTGCTGTCCGGGTCAGTGCCTTATACCCTCTGGGTAGGCTGTGCCGGCATGGGCAAATAAATAAATAAATAAATTCTCCCTTCCCTCTCCTTTCTTTCTAACAGACCTAATTACCAATCATGGCCCTAGGTGGCGCTCCCTACCCATTCAAAGGTAAAAAAACGAGATTTCAAGGAGAGAAAAGACTTGCATAATTGTGTAATGGAGTGGTACGAAAGATGTTGGTTAATAAGTTATGAAATATAAATGTTTGTAAATAATTTTTTTATTAAAATACATTTTTCGGTTCATGGATTGACGCTATTTATCTTACTGGCAACATGAAGTTGTGGTTTGTTTTTGAAATCCTATTAGGAAACCAGGAGGGATTACACCTTCTCTGAGGAATATATGATTCCTATAACATAGAGGGAAAAATTCACTGTCGTAGGGATGCGCAGAATGATTACAAATATGATTCCTACGACAGTGAATAAAAAAGTGCTTAAGCATCGAATATTTCAGACTTTTAGACATGATACGGTATATTAAAAAAATTAAGAAAATTTATTTCAAAGTAATAAAAATTAACTAAATTTTGAATAAAATAAAAATTTTCTCGTGATTCTAAATTTAAAAAAGAAAAACATTAATTCTCAAAGAATTAAGTTACACGCCTTTCACCAGCATTTACACAGAGTCGCATAAGTTGACGCAAACCATGTATTCAATTGGCTCATTTCTGCTAATTATATTCACGATTTAATTTTGAGAAAAAGAAAAGCACCAAAAAATTTGTTCAATCTATTCACCTGAAAGGGTAAGGAAATTAAAATTGATCAGTATTCCGCAAATGCTGAAGTTGCAAAAATTCCAACTTTTTAAATTAGAAACTATAATTGCTTTCAATAATAGAAATTTGTTCATAAAAATTTTTAGTTACATTTTGTTTAAATCACAATCTTCATTTTCCGTGTCATTTAGAATTGACCTACACGCAATGAAAAATAATATATTCTTACGAAAATCGTCCAGTGGGTGTACGGTGAAAATAGTTCAACAAGCAGGATAATGGAGAACGATGCTTTATTCACGAATATTCCGGAAAACACAAAGTACAGGAAACAAGAAAAAAAAAACACTCGTACAAATTAGCAACACAAACAAATAGCAAATTATTAACAGTAACAGCACTTTCAATACCGCTCGGCGTCTGTCAGCTTACCAGCTCGCACTGCGGACAAGACTCCTAAGAGATCTCAAAGACGTTCGCACTCCAAAGACATTCAAAGTCGTTCAGTACCTCCGAGTATTTATACCCTTTTCTGGCAGGATGTGACATCACAGGGAAATTCCAGAAGAATCTCCATAACTTCGCTCCTAATAGAGATAGTAAAAATCCTAGCATTTTCAAGGACATTCGTTTTGTCGCCAAATGATTGCCAAGATCGGGGTCATTGGCTGACACTTCCCCCAGCATTCAAGAAAACCTCTGTAAATGTCTGTTTCTAATCATAAGACTAACATTACGGGGAAGCGACCTTAGAGGTTTGTAACAATTTTCTGTTTCTTTTTACTCAAATCTATCATGTAATATTATATTGTATTAAAATTCATTGGTAACAGATACAATTATTTCAGAATCGAATTTATAAGATTCTTTTACCGAAAAGAAAACCTTTTATTGGCAAACTATTCTTACAAAGTATCATTCTCTAGATATACATATAAATAAATTATAGGTAAGCAAATTAAAAGATTGATTATAATACATTTATGTTAGGACTGTTTATCTTATAATTATTTTTTCTTACTCATTAATTTTCTATGATTCATCATTTTCTAATCATCCCTATTTTTTTCTCACAATACAGCGTTTGCATATAGAATTAACTCTGTTTGTCAATGATGACCTTGGGACCTCTGGCAAAGTCGAAAGTCTACGTTACAAACTAACTAGATTAAACATAAGACGGTAGACATTATTTCTATACCCATAGATAAATATTCGTAGCCAGACGAAAATTAATCACGGATCGATGTTTATTTCATTGTTTGGATACTGTCTGACCTTTAAGAAGCGTCTCTTTCAAAGCAAACTGCAGAAGGAAATATTTTGTCTGTGTCTTCTTAGTTATATTATACTTTGTAGTTTCTCTTTAGAAGACTTTCTGAATGCGCATTGTGTGGCAAATTACTCATGCGCATTGTGTGGCAAATTACTCATGCGCATTGTGTGACAAATTACTCATGCACATTTTGTGGCAAATTACTCATGCGCATTTACTTTGGGTTGGATTATCAAAGTAGGCATCTGCCAGGCTTCCAGATTTTTTTTTTTTTTTTGCATTACAGTAAAACTTCGATTAACCATCACTCGTTTAACCGTCGGTTTCTGTTATCCATCATCTTCTAAATTACTTCTAATGTACATTTCTGTACATTACTAGTCTCATATTGAAGTATATATTGATCGTTTTCTAAAATTAAATTCAACATTTATGTATTATTCGCTTTTAATGGATTTTATTTTCATTTTTAACCCAAGCCAGCAGTGAAATCACGTTACTGTTCATATGCATTAAGAGACTGCTGTTATCCGTCTATTCGGTTATCCGTCAGAGCGCTAGTTCGGACGGTGACGGTTAATCGAAGTTTCACTGTATTTTCAAGGTAATTTAATGTTGTGCTTTCATTTGATTTACAAAAGCCGTGTACTCCAACTTATTCCAATTAAAATCAAGTATCGTTTAAATTTCAGAACATTATTCTACGTATTTTTTTTCCTTCATGTTTACAAATTTATTTGAAGATTAGTGTTATCCAATGTGTTTTAAAGTTGACTGACTGACTCACAAGTCAACAGCACAGGCAAACTTTGTATTAGAATATTTAGATCGCGTGTTTTGTTTAAAATTACTTTTATCTTTTGATTTTGTTTCAAACGCGAGATTCTGAAACCAGCTCTCTTGTAGGTGACCCGCAATTAAATGTTTTGTTATTTCAGTTTGTCATACTATCTGTTAACTAAAACTGCTTAAATAGAATGTTACGAATCTGTAATGTCACATCGCAGGAATGGTACTCTTAATGGCTGGAAAGAGACATTTACAGAGGTTTTATCGGATGTCGGGGAAAGGTCTAGTCAACAGCCCCAAACCTTGGCGAAAAACTTTGCGACAAAATGAAGGTTCTCGAATATGATAGAATTTTGGTCCTATCTCTATTGGGGACGGAGTTATGGGGAACCTTCCGGAGATGATTCTATGTGACGTCACATCCTGTCGGAAAAGGCATAAAAACCCAGAGGTGCTGAAATGAGTGGACGTCTTTGAAATGTGTTTGAGCGCCTTTGAATCTCTTTGGAATCTTGTTCGCATTGCGAGATTGTCAGGTGTTAGACACTCAGCGCGATTGTTATCGCTGTTTTTGTTATTATTTGCGATTTTCTGTCTGCTTGTGTTGCTAATTTGTACAAGTGCTGTTTTTCCTGTTCACGAAGCACATAATTCCATATTTGGAATTATGTGCTTCGTGTTTTCCGGAATATTCGTGAATAAAGCGTCATTTTCCATTATCCAGCTTGTTGAACTGCTTTCACCGTATACCCAACGGACGATTTCCGTAACAATATTAAATGAAAATCAATAAAAAATATCTGGTTTGGGAGATGGGGAAGGCGAAGCTTGCGTTGCTTATAGGGCTTAATCCGGCCCTGCATGAACTCTAAAAGTATAACTACGTATCTTGAAAGGAGATCAACGACACATTTTGGCAACAACAAAACACAGAAAGCATTTTTTATGATAAGAAGATATGAAAAGAGTCGAAAATTCTGAATCTAAGTTTTAGTGAATCTCCATGTTTCTCCCTGAGTCCGTAAAACCATATTTGGAATTATATCTGCCTGTCTATATGTAAACACGATAATTCAAAAAACGGAAGAAGCTATACGAATGAAATTTGGTACATGGACTTTGCACCAACATCGCAGATTTGTATCCCGTTTGAACGAAATCAGTCAACGAGATTGTGTGCACTTGAACGCGATAATTCAAAAACGCAATAAGCTAGATCAGCGGTTCCCAACCTTTATTCGTACCCCTTGATTAATCTTTATATTTTTGCGTACCCCCTACTGTCATATTACTCCACCAATCAGGAGTCTGTGCAAAGAAGTTTTTATCAATAATGTTAGGTTAGCTTAAGAGTCAAATGACTCGAATTAATAACACTTGCAGGACTTGTTTTTATTTTACATTTTATTGCATTTTTACAATTGTATTAATTCGACGCCAAAACAAATGAAATCAGTATTGTAATAATTTCGCATTATCTTATAAGGATGGCTAAAAATTACACTCTGTAATAATCAACTTTTGAAGTGGAATAGTTATTAAATAAAAAGTATCACTTGGGAAAACAAAATTCGTTTCAATTTTTCATTTCAATTTTTAATTTCTTATGCTTTCTTGTTTCCGCCATTATCAAGTTTGATTTCGCGTATACCCAACTGGTCCTTCGCGTACCTCCAGGGGTATGCGTACCACAGGTTGGGAATCTCTGAGCTAGATGAATGAATTTACATCAAAGTTGTCAATCTGTATCGGATAATGGACGAACATTTGCGGCATCAAATTTTGACCCAATCGGTCAAAGGGAAGAAGTTCAAAATGCATATTCGACTTTCTTCACTACATTACGAAGCTCCTGTGGAAGTTTTCGAAAAGGTTGGGGAGAGAAAACTCCTAAAATAAAAATTCGAAACATCCAACTTTGGAATTGAGCAAATCTACGTGAAGTCAAAATCATATGATAAACTTCACCGTGCATGCCATCTAACTGCTCGCTGCTTTCAGCCGCTCTGTGTTCTCCTTCTTTTTTTTTTCTTTTCTTTCTGCTAAGAGCATATCGGATTGCAGAATTGGCGTGGCGCGTTTACCGAGTATCATGTGACTTATTGTTGTTAGTGATGACTGTTTCTATCATGTCAGTTCTAGCTAACTAACTTCTCGATTTTAGAGCAACTTGAGGGCTATTTTTGACAGATCTCGTAATTTTGATCCTTGGTTAGTTGTCGAAGCCGAATCTCCTCTCTAAGCTTCCACGGAGAATGTTTGACCCTGTTGTATTTAACATGCACCAAGCCCATGTACACTGCTGATCTTTTGGTGGGATCGAGTCGTGAACCTGTGACCCTTCAGTTCTGAAGCCTAGACATTCCCATCAAGCCATCGCGGCAAAACATAATTGATCTCATTAATGATTTTTGCATGTATATATTAATTAATACCTTTGTAATGGTGGGGGGTAGCTAAAAATATCAAATTTTGTCACGACTGTTACCCTTATGCAAAAAAGTGTTTTCATTTCTTCTTTTTGGTTTTCACATGGAAATATTTTCCTGCTTTTAAATCCCTAAGCTTCTGAAGGATTCTGATCTCAGGTATTTTATAATGCTGATGTTACACATATACAGGGTGCCTCAGAAGGTCGTTTACAAACTTTAAGGATATGTCAAGCATACGGAAGTCATTTTTACAGCAGATCTTAAGTCGCATGGGGAGACCGCTACAAGGGCTGATTGTCAGTGAATTAAGTAAAAGAAAAGCATACATCAAGTATAGTGTACAACACAGGTTTAATGGATACAAATTCCCAATACAACAATACAGTTAATAACAACATACGAAGCATGCACAGCTTCGGATGTCAAGGCCTTTAAACAATCGCGTTAAGTACTCGAAAGGTTTATTGTTAATCCTACGTCCTACTTACCATTGAATATGTCACGCTGCGGACGACTTGTAATATTGTTATTCATGAAACTGTCTTGTTATGCTATTGTGAATTTGCATTTGATTAAACCTGTGTTTACACTTTATTTAGTGTATCCTTTTCTTTTGCTTAATTCACTGACAAGTTTTAGTTATATTTACGTCCCATTTTGAAGCAACACGATGACTATTTTGGGACGGACCTCGTAATTTTGATCCGCGGTCAGATGACGAGGACGACACCTGAGCTGGCAGCCCCTCTCCAAACTTCCGCACCACACCAGCGGGAAGACATTTGGCACCGATGGATTTAACGTGCACCAGACCCACTTACACGGCGGTTCTTCGGTGGAATCGGGTTTCGAGCCTGAAACCCTTCGGCCCCGAGGTCGAGACCTTACCACCAGGCCACCGCAGCCTCTAATTCACTGACAAATAGCCCCCTGTAGCGGTTGCGATCCCATGTTCTATTGGAAAATGACTTGTATAAAGTTGACATGTATAAAGTTTGTAAACGGCGTTTTGAGACACCCTGTATACCATGAGGGACGAATGTGTTCTTGTGTGTGGCATAATAAATGTGTCATGTTTTTTGTCTTACGGTTTATGTGTCTCGTTTACAACTTTTATAAAATGTATTCTACTTTAAAAAACTGTAGAATATTTGTAATGGTTTTTTGAAAACTTTTCATCCAGAGGACTGCAAAAAACTTGAAGATGTATGGTTGTTGTCACTCTTTTAGTTATTTCAGATTTTAACTGTTTTTAATGGATTATTATTGTACTTTTATTTAATTGCTTTGTAATCAATTGATTATCTGAAACTATTTTATCTTTTCTAACAAAAAAACTTTAATATCACTTCCATTATAAAGTTTAATCAAGATCACTAGCTTACCATTTGCATCGCAAGCAATTTTTTAAAAAAAATCTGCTTTTATAATCCTAAGTTCAAATGAAGAAAGAAGAAGAAATCCACGAACTATTCTAGTCAAGGAAATTCAATAAGTTTATTGATTCATCTCGAAGATCGGATTTTCTGCACAAACCTAAGCTTAAAGAAAAAACAAACAGTAGCTTTCAAGATATTTTTTCATATAGTTCCATCCTTTATTATCCATCGAGGGAAAAAAAAGAAGAAAGAGCTGAGGAGAGAGAGACGCTGCGCAATAGTTCTGTTGCGCAGTTGAACGATTTTTGTTTCGCTATGGAGTATGGGTTGGGTACATACCTTTTCCAGACGAACTTCCTTTCCTCGCGAATGCTTTGTTTGTAAACATTTTGTTTTGTTTTTATTAGCTGGAATGGAAGATGATAGTGCGCAATGGAATCGATTTTTCTTTTATTGCCTTGGCGTTTCTCCTCTTTTTTCAGTTGAATGAAATTCTCCTGAATAAAATATTTAAAGAACTAAAAGTTTTACGTAATACGTAATGAATTAACGAAAATTCTAACGTACACGATAGTTTTTTAGTGTCCCGCTGTACTAGTAGTCCCGCTTCTTTCAGTTATTATAATAATTATTATTTTAAAATTTGAAGAGCTCTATTTTTCTTTGTTGCCTGATCTATTCAGAAGTTGCTTTTTTTTTCCTTCTCTTTCTTTTACTATTATAATGAAGTGAATGCAACTTCTATGCAATTAAACTAGCGACTAGACGTCCCAGATAAGCTAGAACAACTCCAATTTTCGGCTCTTTGCCGCATATTGGGAAAGTGTTTCAATTTTGCTTCGAATTTGAATTAAATGTCCCGGATTGTCTCGTTTTTTTTCATTTATCAATAAATCAAGATGAATTAGAATTTATTTTTAACCCCTTCTTTGTCGGATTT
>BGPR01002263.1:0-65445 GCA_013235015.1 Araneus ventricosus | reverse complement strand
ATCAAGATGAATTAGAATTTATTTTTAACCCCTTCTTTGTCGGATTTTTTTTTTCGAATCTCCGACAAAATAATTATGTTTTCCATTCAGGGCGGGAAATCTCACCGCGAAAACACGAAGAAAGTTAGAACTATTTGCGCCATTTCTCTGCAATATTCAATAATACAAAAAATAATCGCGGAATATAACGAGATGTGTAAGTAGCGACGAATTCACTTTAAAGCATGCAACTTTTCTCTTCGTCACATGATATGCAACGCCGACCAAGAAGGGGTTAAAAAGTTAATTTCTGAAAATTTTCCTTCCCGTCTTTTATTACAACATAGAATATCTTCATAAAGCATATGACCAATCTGCATGAATCAGTCTGAAGGGAAGATAATAAAAATAATAGCAAAATATATTATTTGTGCTTCTTTATCTATTCTTGTTTTTTTTAATAATTATCTATTTTATTATTGCAGACTTTTATTATTTTTTTTTATTTTATTCATTCATTTATTTATTGACTGATTTTGTTCTATACCCTACCCTCCTCCCATCCAGCGTTATTAGTTGCACGTCAGGGTTCTATAAAGTCCCGTCCTTGAATCTCAAAAACTCTGGTCACCCCTCCCCCCAGTTGCACAAGAATAATATATGTTCCTGTTGTTGTTTTTTAAAATTCTATCTTCAGATTTTTAAATCAGACCAATTTTTCAACTATTACTAATTTTAAAAAAAATCGAAATCATGAATCTTTTAGCATAATTTCCAGCTAGATGTATTCTGTATTTCAAATTTAAAATTGATTTGTGATAATGCAACAGTTCCCAAAAAAAAGTTGCTGTGACTAATACTTCTGTTGTTATTGGATACGAACTTCTTGAAAGCCTATTATAGCATGATATTCATTAATTTAATTTAATTTTCGTCTTATAGTGAAGATATTCAACTCCAAATCTTATTTTGTGCCATGCAGGATTCTCTTTCAATGTTTTTTCTTCACATAAAATATGTTATCAAACTACAAAACATTGAACGTGAAATTGCGGTACCTTATCAAATACGATGTTTTTCACATGAAATTAGAGGAAATACAATTTCCTTTCGGCATAAATCAGTCAAATTGGAATTTTGATCATTTGCGTTATTTTTTTTAAAGCTTCGAAGTTAAGAAATAACAGAAATTACTGTTTTTTTGCTACAAGGGTTTTTTTCGAAATTATATATATATATGTTGTTTCAGAAATAAGATTATTAATTATTTGAATGATAGATGAAAGTTTTGGATCAATTGCGAGAAGAAGAAAGTTTCAAAGCTTATAGGAATTAACATAAACTTCTGTTCTTTTCTTACATGGTTTAACCATGTTTGAAAAATATCTATTTTAGATAAAAGATTCCTAATGGCAAAGTAATTGTTACTCATTTCCTTAAATGATTTTCTTCAATCAAGTATAAATATATATTTATTCATATAAGTAGGTAAATATATTTATGTAAAAGAAATACGGAAATAGGACGGTGTCCTTCTAAACGTTTTTTTAAAGTAGGAATGAAAACCAGAACAGATTATAACATTTGTTTGACAGAAACTGCTGGAAGGCCTGTCAGTGATTTCCCACATATCTCCATTTTTATCGTGCATCGTGGTGACTTTGTGGTAGAGTCTTGGCCTCGGGGAATTGCAGGTTTGAGACTCGATGCCACCAAAGATCCGCCGTATATTTAGACCCGGTACTTAGTAAATCTGCGGTCAGGGCTCAAACGACCTCATGCTGGTATGGCGTGGAACTTTGGAGAAAGGGATACGCTTTCAGGTATCGTCCTCGTTAATAGAACGAGTTTCAAAATTACAAGGTCCATCCCAAAAATAGCCTCCCTATAACTTCAAAACGGGATGCTGATCTAATTAATTAAGAAATCAACTGATTCATTTTTATCAGGACATGTTTGTGATCTTTCAGAGGCAATTCCATCCTGTTTATAGAGACGATGGTATGCTTTTAATAGATCGGTGATGGAAATCTCAAAAAAGAGAACTGCTTCCAGTATAAGAATGCATTTAGATAGCTCTTGAGTAGTGAACACAGTCACATGCAGCTACAGTAGATACAGACGCAATAAATTTCATTACGCTAAGAAATAAACTGTTCATTACATATTAGAAAAAACGAAGAGGAGTCAATCCTGCAGCTCTTCTTTAAAAAAAAAATAAGATTCTTTTATTTAAGCGTGGTAGGATCAAGATTACAAATACTGCACTCTACGGAGATAGGAGCGAAGTACTGACTAGAGAGTTTGACTACGCAATTTTATGCGTAAAAAGATTCTTGCCAAAGTTCGCATAGTGTTGACATGAGAAAAATATGAGTCAGCAAAATTTGTTGTGACTGGTTTCTGGTTCGATATTAAAACGGAAACCAAATAGCAAAAAAGGTTCTCATATAAATTCAAACATGAACTATTTGCCGTTTAGTGAAAGATTTTATAATAATTTTTTTAATCCCATAAATTATGTATAGGTTCAAAAACCCTGTCTCTAAATTTCAACGCCATACTAGCGGAAAGAGGTTAGACCCCCGACGGATTTAACACGTATTAGACTTTCGTATATGACGGATCTTTGGTGCAATAGAGTCCCGAACCCGAGACTCTTCGGTTCCGATATCCAGATTCTGCCTCGAGGCAACCATAGCCCAACTCTTTGTCGGAGCAGTGAGTTTTAACTCTTCAATGTTTGTTGCTACATTACTAATACCAGGTACCCACTAAGGTAGATTTAACATGCACCAGGATCACATACACATTCAATCTTCTTCGGCGATATCGAGTCTCGAACCCAATGCTTCAATCTGAAAGTGGAAACTCTGTCACCAAGCACCTCTGCCTCCTAAAGAGGTCGGAAAAAATGTTGCATAGTCCCTTAGAAGTATAAAAAGAAATGACGATTAATGAATGCTTAATTTTTTGAAATCAATTATTTTTTTCACCTGGTAGATTCTATTTACCTATAATGTGACTTCACTTGATTCTTGTCATTTCTTCACTTATTATGCAAATACCCCTTTAGAATGTGAAAATAACATAAAAGCAATTTTGGAAAAAAAATTACTCTTAGTTTCTGAATTCACAGATTCAATTAAAACCATTAGTTTTGTATTTTTTGAGCTAATTCTTCTTTTTCGGTCAACATTGTTTTTCATGAAGAAATGTCCCTCATAGTCTTTTTGTTTTTTTTCCGATGTAAATATAAAAACTATATTTAAATTCAATTAATTCTGATGATGCAGAATGAATGATTCTGCACCATCAGAATCAGTCATTGAAGTGCAGATTCATTAAATCAGCGGAACACCGCAGCTTCTACTCCGTTGCCTCCCGCAAAAAAGTGACTTCTAAAAGATGCATTACTATTCAGAAATGAAGCGTTGTAGAGATAGTCACGTCTTCATTAATCTTTCAAAATGAATGTTAACAAGTGAAGAAAGAGTCAGTACTACTTTCTTCTTTTCACAACTGCTTGAATCGCGCTGATATTAAATTTTATTATTTAGAAACTACCTTCAGATTTTTCAGCTGTTACTTCGGATGGAGCCCCTAAATGCAATGGCGGTTTTTCGCACAGGTGTTAGAGGTGCTCACCTAGTGCATCGAGATCCTGCGGGGCCGCAAAATCTACTTGACGTACATCGCAATGATAAGCCGACGGCGAATGTACAACATTAAGTAGAGTGAGGGGCCTCAAAATAATTTTATGCTTGTGGTCTCATATTGTCAAAGACCGCCACTGCCTAAATGGGGTTACACTGATTAATTTTGGGGTTGCGAAAACTTTGAAAATACATACTTCTGTCCGATTCTTTGATGTTTTCGCAAAAATAAACAAGGAAACAGCCTGGCTGAAAGCATTTTATCAAAATGTATTGCACTACAATATTGAAGTGGCTTCTTTTCATATCATTAATTAATTGTTAATTTTTTTCATACACAATCTTGAAAAATGTTCAGGAAGTAAATAAGGTCTTAGGTAATATTTCATTCTTTCAATATTTTCGGCTTAAAGAGTCTCAATGTGATCCTTACTTTACGTTTCCTGGCTTGGATAAGGTGCGGCAGCAAAACGGGTGAATTTAAAAATGCTACAACTGACACATACTTATTTACATCAGCATGAAACAAATATAAAATGAAAGTATTATGTTTGCAATTTGTGATAAATGCTTAAAAATGTGCACATATATGAAACACATGTAGCGACAAAAAAAAAAGCCCAATTACAATAGTCTCTCTGTGATCCGGCCCTTAATATAATCCGGCGTTTTCAGCAGGGCGAGTGGGGAGCATTAAAGAGAAAACAAGTCATTGCATGCTTGGGCGAGACGTAAACAACAGGTTGCTGTTCAGATTTTGAATTCTATTTTGTAATGCTTATTGTATATAATATAATTTTCTGTACAATTTTGTGTATTTTGTGCAATAAACAAAATGTTTTGCTATTAAAATGCGCTTTTTTAATGAACTTTCACTAACCCAGCAGTCCTCTGTTCTGATATCGGCCGGATTACTGAGAATCTATTGCATTTAAAATGGGGCTTTTGACAAAGGTTTGCAGTATTCTTTGGTGCGCACACTTTTTATCACTTCTCCATTTATCCGTCTTCCTCAAAGATCTAGTTTTCTCTTTCAAGTATTTCGCTTGGAAGCAGGTTCTCTTGGATATAAGCAACAGCAAAATTAAATAAATATACAAATAAAAGACGTGATCATTGGGGGAAGGGGAAAACAACAAAACACATAAAGCATGAAAACCATGCAATTTTATAGACAGAGATATGTTGCTGGTCGTGATTTTTATTTTAATACAACAAATGAAACCACAGCAGTTAAGACAGACAAACCTAGAAAATTTGAATCAAGAGTAAATAAGAAATGGAAAACCAGTTTTTAAAGATTTAAAGGAAAAATTGCAAAGAACTTAAAATGTATTTTTTATCTAATATTCAGCAAAAAAAAAAAAAAAAATTAATTACAACAGCAACAAGCTTTTTCTACCTCGACTTTAAAATAATATTTTATGTAACAGTTGATGGCATATTTTAATGAGACACTAGAAGATTTGTACTGCAAAGGTTTCTAAATTTCAAAAATTATTAAAATGACATTTTAACTTTATTTATTTAGCTCTTCAATTTATTTAAATATCCAAAGTAAGTTAATTTTAAAATGTCAGTTAAAGGAATACCACAAAATTGAAAAAAGTTTTAAATCCCAACTAGCACAAGAAACTTAATAATATTGTTACGATATTGTATAATATTGCGCATATTGAACAATATGCTTGTGCTATTAGAGAATCGGCTGAGAAAATGCGAAATTGATGACATTTGTTCCAATCGTTGTTATGTTCGTTGAATGGCGTTTTCAAGAAAGTTTCTATTTCTACGACTTTTTAAACTATTCGTTAAATTTCTATAATATGTAGGAATCTGAGGAAAAAAAAAATAGATAAAAATGACAGATATTTTAAAATAAGACTGACATAAGATCTTTCGCTTATAAAAGACAAACGCGAACAGAATGCCTGGAATAAATAAGTTCTCTTTTGTGCCCTTTCTTTTCGTTGCAGATAGAGTATGCTTTTTATCCTGTCATTTTGAATATTTTAAACTTTTAGCCCTCTTGTCTTGGGCAACATAGAAATTGTCTCTTAATTATTCCACGGAATTTGGCGGGCGACGCTTTTATAACGTTGCATATAAATAGAATTTCAATCACTTCATCGCTAAAGTTACTGGACTTATTCTCAAACATTGCTACAAATAGCGACTAAAAATATATCGTGATTTTATACAGGATCAAAGAATTAAGTATAAGGCTCTTAATCTCGAGAGTATTCAAATATGTTGTAATTTTTTGCTATTTATATCAGGGTTTCTTAATATTTTGTTTCTTTAAATGTGGGCTCTTTTTCATGTGAAGAAATTTTTCCCAAACCCATTTTTGTAAAAGAACTTTTGTCCTGGCCCTTCAACTGGAAAATAAATATGAAAATTAAGTTAAAAGTAATTATAAATAAAAATAACTTAAATTTAAAATATCTATTTAGAAATTTTTAGTTTCTCTTTACTGCTCTTGTGCCAAAACATTGAAGAATCTGAAACCAGAAGCCGCGGAAAGTTTTGTATAACTACAGTATTGTTTTTCACACAAGTTAAAGAAACCCTAAGTGGCTATGGTATGGATAAAATAGTTTTTTTTTATATATAACTTTTTGCCTAACTCAAGTAGTAGAAGATAATCTATACTATTTTTATGATATTGCACAATGTTGGAAATATTTAACAATGCAAACATATTGAACAATATTCTTTGTGCTGCTATTGAATGAAGTAACATTTTTTATAATATTTATAATCCCGAAATTTTGTTCGAATTTCTGAAAGTTTATTTTAATTTAGATGTGAAATGAAGGTCCACTTCGTATTTTTCCTTTCTGTTCAAAATATTCCTTTGTAAAAAAAAATAATAATAATTTATTCATTTAATTATTCTTCATTAGAAATTCTTCACAGCTCCCACGAAGTCATTTTACCAGAAAATGTTTAAGCTCATCATTTTATACTTGTAAAAATAAATAACTAAGAAGTTTTTGTTAAGTTTATAATACTCTTTTTTTTTTAGGAGGAAGGAGCGGTACTTGGCCCCTAAATTGAAAAATCAATATGCATTCCTACAGAAAGGAGGGGAAAAAAAAAAGTGTTTTCAGTGTTCTAAAATTGATGATGCAGTTTCTCTCCCTCTTTTCAAATCCAATTATAAACTCGTTTCTATGTTAACTTTTAAACTGTATTTATGTAATTAACTTTCACATTAATTGGTATAATGGAGAGTAATTGATGAAGTAACTAAAATATTCACGCTCTCATTTAAAATGAAGTAAAATGAGTTTCATCTAAATAAAACTAGATGGCAGTACCATCATCTAAGAACATATTCCTCGAATTCCATCGAAAGTGAGTTAAATAACTTTTTAAACACACGATTGAAAAAAGATAATGTGACTTTTTTATTAACTTTTCATTCATTGGAAATGTTTTTTCAGAACAGGAAATTAAACAATTTGGAAGTGCGGTTTGAAGATGCCGTGACTAATCAAAAAGTTTCGCCATTTTTTTAATTGTAGATTTATGAAGATGCGAGTTACTAAGCGATTCATGTTGAATTGCCAGGAATGCAAGGCAAAAGAACTTGATAAAAAAGTTATAAATTTCAATTTATACTTGAAAACTTCCGCAAAAATTTCTCCATATGTAAATGAAATTTTATCATAATTAGATGTGTTTTCAAATTATCTTCAGATTAGGATAAATTGGTTTAGTGAGGGTAAATGGCACCTGGAGCACACATAATTATTACCCCCCCCAGTAACATTCGTTGATTGCTGGCTTTAAAAATGCAAGATAAAGGGAAAATATTGCCTTTTTTGCGTCCAGGGCAAACATAAACCCTCTTTTTGCATCCCTCGCTATACCACTGATGGGACATTACAGTTCACAGAGCAGTGGTGTAGTCGCAAAATAAGCAGTGCCGGAACGTTCTAAAAGCAGCACCGGAACGCTAACCTGGGTGACAAAAATCGCGCTGTTTTAAGGACATTTTCATGATTTTTCGTTATTTAGTTCTCGGAAAAAAAAGCAGTGCCGGAACAGCATTCTGGTGAATTCCGGCTTCACTACACCCCTGTCGTATACATTGTTGACGTCTTCATTATTGTAAATACACAAGTGACCTGCAGCATCGTAATTTTGTCTACCCCTCATCATATTTTGTGTTATAAAGGGCAATAAATTTACTACTCTTATGTTTCGCTTTACCTCTTACACCGACTTGCACTTACTGTCGATCACGATAACTTGCATACAGGAGTGACGTTAGAGTTTGCCTGACGGGGGAGCACTACCTGCTGTACGGGGGGGGGGTAATAAAATTGATCCTGCCAATTTAGCTCTGATATTTATGTTATCAACTGTTGATACCCTCGTGTGCGGAACAGTACAAGGAATCTCCACGACGGGGGCACAGTACCCGACACCTTGCATATAGACAAAACGATTACGTGTGATTGATAGAAAACAGTATAGCATCACTTCAAGTAATAAGGAAGCATTTCGTTTGCCGCAAATTAAACTGATGTTCACGTAACTTTTCACAAGAAACACTAACTTCTAAGGCGAGTTTATAAGACAACAAAAGAGCGTAGGTAAACTGTACTAGATGGTCAACACAGTAGCGGTGATTAGGGGTTATAAGAAGGGGCGAAAAAAATTTATAGACAACCGAAAGTTTCCGGGATAGACAACAAAATTGGCTAGCTTTCCCGGAATCTATTGCATCTTTTAATAATTTCTAGTTTTAGGCAACTAAAATAAAATACTTTACTTTTTCTCACAAAGAATGGGGGGGGGGGACAGCCGATCACCAACGAGATTTACTCTCTTATTTCAGAGGCTCAGCAAGAAGAAAATGGCGCCGAGGCATAGTATAATTTTTTTGCCTCAATATATTTGACTTTAAAAAGTGACATAAACGCACCAATGTTTCGTCCCCATGGGCCCCCTACGACTTCCTCTAGCTACGCTGTTTTATTTGACTATTTGAATCTTACCTTGTAGCAAGCACTCTAGCAGTTATGTAACAAGGGTAAATGGCGTTTGGGGCAATTAATAAATAATAACAAAGCGGAATAAAAGCACAATAATAGTGCTTTTATTCCACTTTTTAAAGAATATTGGAAGAAGGCGGCGAAATAACCCCGAGTTGTCATTTATTGCTGTTACGCTATTAGTCCCAGGGGAGGCCCGTGCAACTGTCCGCGGCGCCAAAGCGGAAAGGCAAAAAGAAAAAAAAAGTTTTATAGACATGAGAGCTCCGGGAAAACGGCAAATATATTTTTAAAATAAATTTGTTGAATATATTGTATCAAATTAAATAAGATCACTATAGAATCTCAAATATATCTGGAGTTTATTAATTCTCACCATGACATTGTTAAAACATATTTGCAGGTAAAACATGCATATTTCTATGCTCTAAAAAATGGGGTTTGTTCAACATTTAGAATACCTACATTATAGAATTTAAAAAATACTTTGGGGGGTTTTTTTTGGGGGGGGGCATATTTTTTCCTTGCCCGGTTGATAAAGTTAACTTGGGCCACTTCTGATTAGTCCTACACAAGGCCGACGAGAACTCCAACACTTTCCCTCCTTATGAAGGTCGCCCCTTCTCGGCATATCTGCACCCAGACTTGCATATACAGTAGTTATGTAGACACTATTAAGAAAAATTGGTCTAAACACGATTCGAACTTCCGAGTCTTCTGCCTCTTGATAAGTACCATATCCACAACATTTTCAAGTGATGATCAACATTTCCTTCTATGAAGCATAAGAATACTTTACCCCCCCCCCCCCCCCCCCCCCGCGCCCCCCGCGATTTTCGTTCATTAACGAAATATTATAAATCATACTAAATTATACGAGCAATGATACAAGCCGTTAACATAATTTGTCTTATTAATTTTTAGGCACCAGGAAACACAAATGTTCCATAAATTTTAATCAGTTATTTCGTAGTAATGGAGATACTCCCTACATAGACATTAATAATTCGATTTCAAAAGAATTTTCATAGATATTTTAGGATTGCTTTTAAATACATTGCACAACATCTTAAAGAAATCATTTATCAGATACAGCAAAAATGGAAAACTGTTGATTTTCTAGAAATTAATCAAAAAGTAATTACGGTTAAATTTTAATAGAGTTATATTCTGAAATGAAGCATTTTTGCACAAAAAGTTTTGATTTAGAATAGCTTTTGGCAGGAATTTAGGTGCTGAAATGCTAAAACGTTTTTCATAAAACTAGGTATCAGTTTTTCTCTTATAATAACAGCTTTCTGGCCCTTTTCATTAGGAAAAAGGAAATCCCTAAATCTCACCCAGCTGACTGACAAATGTTTTGGGACATGCTGAAATGTGAAAAAGTTTCTCACATGTACAAAAAATTTGAAAGAAGACAGTTATATGCTTACTACTGGTTCACTTAAGGAAAGTAGTTCATATAATATTGACCAAAACATGCAACAAGAAGAGGCAAATAAAGCAGACATCATTAAAGTTCATGGATGTAAGACTATGCTATCAACTCTGAATCAATTCGCTTTATGATCTGGAACAAGAAGAAACACCAATCTGAGAACAGACGTTTTTAAATAAAAAATATCCATTTGATATGCTATTTTTATTTTTTTCGTTTTGTAAATGGGCAGCAATTACTTCCAAAACTATGTTAGATACTTTTTGTATTCATTCCAGTAGTATATACACTAAAATTACAACGATATAGAGAAGATTAGAATGTAGAAGTACAGGATTGTAGTATACCCTCACTGTTCACCTGATCTCACCCCCCTCTTGACTTTTTATTCACCATGGTAAAGTTGGTGCTTTTTGAGACAGAAGATGCAGTGAAAGCAAAAGCGACAAAGGAAGATGAAAGGGCTTTTAGGAAATAACCAGTAGCACTGTTTTGAACAGTAGGAAATACATATTCCTACTGAATTCATATTCATTCATGAGCAGTATAAGGACCGAGAAGGGGAGTATATTGAAGGCGATATCAAAATTGCAAAAACCTAAAAATAATAAGCTTTAAAACATCAGTTCTTTTCTAGCCACATCTCGTTATATGCATTAAATCACTTTTTTTTCATCCACCATACTTCCAGCGTTTATTTACCCCTACACTAATTTTAGTCATTCTGAGAGGAACTTTCTACTATAACTTAACTATCTATTCTGGGTCATCAAAATTTTCCTATTTGTATTAAATTTCATGCCAATCGGACCTTTTGTTAGAGGTATTTAAACAACTAATGCCACCCCACTGTAAAGGAATTGTGTTAAATTTATTTATCCACAGAGTATTTTTAATCAGTCTCCGAGAAACATATGTACAGAATATCGCCATAGACATATCCAACAGCATGCTAATCGGCCCTACTATTTAGATGTATTTTGACAACTTCGCTCCACCTTTCTCTGAAGAAATGGATTACAGTTTATTTACTCCAAAACTACTTTTAATCAGACTAACAGGAATACATGTACCTACTGTCATCAAAATTGTCCCAGTTATATCAAGTTTTATGCCAATCGACCCATTTATTAAACATATTAAAATTACTTTGCCCACACTACCCTGACGGATTGAAATAGTGTTTATTTACCCCTGTAGTACTTTTAGTTGCATAATTAGAAGAATGTGCAACAAATTTCATAAAAAAACGCCCAAATCGGCAAGCGTGTCAATCTGCCTATTTCTTACATATGTATTTTGGGAACTTTGGCTCACCCAGCCCTGAGGGACTGGGTTAGGGCTTATTTACCCCTACAGTACTTCAAGTCGACTAATGAGGAACCTGTGTACCGAGTTTCATCAAAATCGCCAAGTATGTCAACTGGTCAATTTGTTACATGTATTTTGGAGACTTTGGCCCACCCTGCCCTGAGGGGCTTGGTTTGGGTTTATTTATTTCAAGTCAGCTAATGAGGAACCTGTGTACAAAGTTTTATCAAAATTAGTCCAGCCATTCGGAAGTGATGCTGGAACAAACATATATACGTTGGTTTTTTTATATATAGATAACTGACATAATTTAATTCAGCCTCTTAACCATATGTGCAGCACTGCCAGATACAACTTCTGTTCCATTACATATCAATAATCCAGTTGGATACTTTATCTTAATGTTACTCATTTCCCAAAATATAGCTTTTGTTTCAAAACCACAATTTCAGACATCTCAAGAGTTTGTTAAAGATTATAAAATGAAGAGACTACTAATCATGAAAATCTAGAAATCCAAATGTGTAAGAGATGAATAAAACCAAAATGTTGCCTTCCCTTTGCGCAGTACTAATACGATACGAGATGCATCAAAGTGAATCTCCTGTTCCTAGGCCATAAATTAGAAAAGCACTGAAAATTCAGTTTTTTGTAATAATGCACTCCAGTTTAAGTAGATTTAGATTCAATGGATGATCAGCATAGAAATTATCAATTTTATTTCATCAAACGCATTAATGTTCAGTTGTTCATTGCTTAAATCGTAAAATAAATTTCACTTTCAAATAAAACAAATTTTAATACATATTTTACACTTTTACAGAAAGAAATATATTTTATATATATATATTTATTTATACATACATAACAATTTTACAAGTATCTATAATAACCAACATTACACCATGAAATGTGCAATATATATATATATATATCCATTGATTTGTCTTGTCTATTTTAATACTATAGAAATACGCTCCCATGAATTATATGCATTTCTAACACCTACAAGTTTTTAACTGTATCTGAATTTCAAAAGATATTATTGCTTGATAAATCACCTTATATGAAAGGAAAATAAAATAGTAATATAATACCAATGACAAAGGTTTACAAGACAGAAAGTGTCACTTAAAATTGTTACAAAACAGAATATAAAACAATGCATATTATGACTAGTTATCAGATTCATTTTTATTATAAAAATATAAAAAAAGCCATAATATTAAAAATACAGATTACACATGAACTATGTTAAGCCTATGCTAGTCTCGGAGAACTTTCATCATATATAAAATAATTCTAAAGAGCAAATGGCATTAATCACATCTGTGACAATTAAATTTTGACAGTATCATTAAATAATAACAGTGACCATCAAACAGTGGTATCACTTTTGAAATTAAAACAAATAGTTTTTTTAGTCAAATACCTGACAGTTGATACATTAAACTAATTCAGTGCATATTACACATATATTGAGGTATTAAGGCAAATTGCTCATTTCAGTCATTTTTTATATTCTACTTTTATCTTCAATTTCAGTACTAACTATTTTACCCTTGAAGTCTCAACATGAGATTTTATAAGCCTTTTCACAATTCATAATTATAATGAAAAGTCTGACAAAGATGATGTAGAATTCATTCTTTCCTTGTCATGAGGACTATGCCCATGTATTTATTACTCTTCTAGAATTTCACTGTGCTTTTACCTTTTTTCAGCTATTTTAAAGTGAAAATTTGCAAAGTTGTAAAATAAAACTAAGTCGAAAAATCTAAAATATTTCGCTATTACGCTGCTAGCCGGCTTAGCACTATGAAAAATATTCTGCATTTCCGGCAAAATTTTGTCATAAAAAGATTTAAAGTACGACCGTATCTTATAAGCTGAATAATGCAAATTTGGACAAAGTAATGCTATCTCAACAGAGGACTGTGCGATAAAATAAGAACAATACCCCTGGAAGTTTTCAAAACAGAATTATACTTAACAAGTATCTTCTTAGGAAATATCTTTAGCATTAGCCAGATATAAGATGGCCTATGGCAAGAAAAATCGATGGAAGCACAATTAAAGACAGTAATACAGTACCATGTTCAGCATAATACAAACTATGACCATAAAGAGTTGAAAAAGCTTACCTATTGTTAAGCAAACTTATATAAATATGTAGAATTGACCTATAACTCTTTCTAGCAAAAACTCCAAATATCTATAACAACTATTGGCTGCTATGTTATATCATGAAAATTAAAATCTTCCCAAATGTGTTGCTAAAATTTATTGATATAGTGAAAGAACTTTCAGGCCATTTCCCCTAATACTGGAAACAAAAATAAACATCAAGAAATACTCTTTATAAAGAAAAAGGGTTTTCAATTATTTGTTAAGTATAAAATATCCTTTTTTAAAAAAAAATCCCCAAATAAATACTTATCTGACAAATATTTAGATAATAATATGACGTATCCACACATGTACTATTTCAATTAAAAACAAAGATTCATGCTTTTGTCAGAAAAGTTTATAATAATGGCATCGATATTATGCTCAACTAGTTTAAATCCTCGCAAGATTTTTCCCATTAAATCTTTGAAATAATTCCCTACCCCCCAAATATTAATACAAGTACATCTTGATCTTATTTCAATCTAACAAAAAAAAAAAATTAAGATTGCACAATTTTGCCACGACCATGCATTAAAGCGAAGGGAAAGATCTACAACCTACATTTTAAATACAAAAATAAACATGATGAAGGTGGGAAGGACAATTAAGGAACAAAAGACATTAGTACAGGCAATTTTAAAATACCAAGTATTGCATACAACTCTATGCAAAGAAAACATTTAAAAAAAAGGTTAGCACATACTTATTAGTTTTTCTACGCAGTGGAGACATATCACCCACTTTGAAACACTGCAGTTGACGGTAATTAAGACTGAAGGTTATAACAGAAAGTACGAAAAATTCTTTTTTTAAAAATACCAAGCAAATCTATTAGAATAAACCTTTGTTAAGCAAAAATTAAGTCTCAGAAAATACACTTACAGCCTAAGTATCTTTATGTATCAAATTCTCTTTCCATCTGAACAATCTAAAACCTAAACAGCTAAGAATAAGTATCTAAATCTATTAGTAAGAAAAGTAAGACATACATATTTCACACAATTATTTAACAGACACAAAGAAGTCACTCACAAGATGAATCTATGCAATATACAGTTAAGAATGAGGAAAAAAGGACAGGATCTACTAAATACTTTACTGAAATAAATGTTTTAAGCAATTTGAAAAGGTAATACCACATTACAACAAAGCCCAAATGTAATTTATTTTTAATGATATTCAATTCCGACAATTCTCATCCACATAAGCATAGGAGAAAGGATTAGGGTAAAAGAGTTATGTCACTTCTGGGATGTGCAACAGCTAAATTAAACTTATTCACTACATGGTTTTCTATGTTCTGACTACAGGTTATTCTATAATTCAAAAATACTTCCATCACTTTCCTGGACAAAAGTTGAACTATTATAAAGAGGAAGGCATTAATGTTCAAATCAATAAATTAAATATTAAAGAATTTAACCAAAATCCAGTAAAGATTATGCTAATTTAAATTATTACACTTACAGGAACAAAGCTTATAAAAAGTTAAAATTAATATACACTCCAATTAAAAAGTTTCTCAGGCCATATATCTTTAAAGCATTTGATCAATTTAATAACATAATAATTTTTAAACTATACAGAGAATTAAAGTATCCAAAAAGGAAAGCAAATGCAAGTAGTTAAAATGATTACAAATCTTTAGATCAAATTCAACATCCCAAAAATTTTGGATAAAATTGTTTTGCTCAATCCAATACAAAACTGAGAGCTTTTAAAAAGTAGAGGGACGGAAAAATATTTGAACAAACACTTGAATGTAGAAAAAGACGTTTTATGAAGAAACTGAAATTCCTGATAACATCCAAAGCAAAATGTAAATAAATTATAATACTATTTCTGCACTGATTGTTATTCCTTTATTTTAAACCACTAAGAACTAAAAACCAAAGAAAATTATGTGATGAACAAAGGAATGTACATTTATTTTTAATGCGTCCAAAATAAATGAAATGGCAAAATATTGGTCCAAACAAAACTACCAAAAGTTTCTGAAAATCAAAATAAAATTCTTTCTTGTAGATTTCATCAAACTAAATTTCCTAAAAGGCATATAATGTTTAAAAATAATTAATACCAAAAGTCAAATCAAGACAATGTGAAATATAGGAGAAATGTTTTTTTTGCAATCAAGAAATTGATTTAAATATTAAAGAAAAAAAATATACACATTTATATATATTTACAAAAAATGCATATACGTGAACTGCACTCGACAATGCCACATCTCCAAAAACAATATATAAACAGCATTATGATATTTTCGAGTCAAAAGACACTATATCACATACAATATGCTTTTGATATGAAAATAATTAACAGATTAACATATTCTCTGTTAGAAATGAGACACTTTCACTAAGTGCAAAGGGAATCTTTCTCTAAACCACATCTTTGACTCTGTCATCAAGCATCTGCTCAATTTCATTTTCCCAATCCGGATCTTCATCATTTCCTTCAGCAACTACCTCATACTCTTGTAGTTCTTGTTGCATTTCTTTTTCCCAATCATCTTCTGCAAGTAAATAATATTTGACAGTCAAAATGCTCAAGTAGATTACTTACAGCCAACATTAAAATTTAAAATTTTGCTTTCTCATGAAATTACATTAAATTAATAATTGACCAACACCATAATTGTAAGTACAGTAAAACTTCGATTAACAGTCAGTTTCTGTAATCCATCTTATAAAAAAGGTTTTTAAACAAAGGTTTATAATATTACAATACATTTCTGTACATAACCATTCTTATATTGAAGTTTATATTGATCTTTTTGTAAAATGAAATGAAAATATGTATGTATTCACTTTTAAAGGATTTTATTTTCATTTTAGTTCTATTCAATTATCTGTCACACAGCCCTGATCCAGACGGTGACGGTTAATCGACGTTTCACTGTATATAAAATAAATTAAACCAAAAAGTTTACAATGACAAGAGATAAGTACTTTATTTCAAATATTCAAATCAGATTAGAATTAGCTCTTAGTCATTACAAATAATACATAGAACAGAAAAAGAAATTTTTGGATTTTTTTTTAAATTCTCAAATCATAATAAAACATATGCATTAAGAGACTTCAGTTATCCATCTATTCGGTTATCCATCACAGCCCTAAAGTAATTTACAAGTCAAATAATTAAATAAAGATTGATATAAAACTAACACAGAAAATGATTCAATTTCGCACTTTTTTCAAATACACTGAAGAGCCAGAAAAACTGGTACAGGCATGCAAATGCAAATAACGGAGATATGCAACCCATCAGCGTAACTCGATGCGGTCAGCAATGCCTATATAAGACAACAGATGTCTCACAAATGTATTAGATCAGTTCCTGCTGCTTCAATGGCATGTTTTCAAGATTTAAGTGACTTTGAATGTGGCGTTATAGTCGGCGCACGAGAGATGGGATATAGCATCTCCGAAGTAGCGACGAAATTTAGATTTTCGAGTACGACCATTTCATGAGTGTACCGCAAATATCGGGTATCTGGTAAAACATCACATTTCTGTCATCGGTGCAACCAGAAAAAAGACCTTGAAAAAACTAGACCATTGATGCCAGACGCGAATCAGCGTCTGTGTGCAAACTGTTCGATGGACCATCATTAATATGGGCTCTCAGAGCCGAAGGCCCACTCGTGTACCGTTGTTGACTACACTGCACAAAGCTTTACTCCTCTCCTGGGTCCAACAACACTACCATTGGACTGTTGACGACTGCAAACATGTTACCTGGTCTGACGAGTCTTGTTTCCAATTGTATCGGATGGATGCACGTGTACGAGTATGGAGACAACATCATTAATCCATAGACCCTGTTTGTCAACAGGGGACTGTTCAATCTGGTGGAGCCTCCGTGATGGTATGAGACGTGTGCAGTTGGCGTGATATGGGACCCCTGATACGTCTAGAGATGACTCTGACAGGTACTTAAGCATCCTGTCCGATCACCTACACTCATTCATGTCCATTGTGCATTCCAATGGATTGGGACAATTCCAGCACGACAATGTGACACCCCACGCGTCGAGAGTTGCTACCAAGTGGCTCCAGGAACACTCTTCTGACTTTAGACACTTCCATTGGCCACCTAAATCCCCAGAGATGAACATTATTGAAGATATCTGGGATGCCTTGCTACATGCTGTTGAGAAGAGATCTCCACCACCTCGCATTCCTATGGATTTGTTGACTACCCTGCAGGATTCATGGTGTGAAAAACCTCCAGGATACCTTCAGACATTAGTCGAGACCATGCCATGTTGTGTTGCAGCACTTCTGCATGCTCGTGGGGGGGCCCTACACGATATTAGACAGGCGTACCAGTTTTTCTGGCTCTTCAGTGTAGTTCAGCATAATAAAACAAATTCATAGTTGTTTTAACAAAACTGTAGTGCAGATATAACACAAAAACTTATTATAAGTAATCAATAATGTGTCAAAAAATTCCAAAAATCAAATAAGAATTAATTTATTTGAGAAAAATTTGGGCATTTTTTTCATTAAGATGAGTGAATTTCTAACTTTCCACTCCCTAGATTTTCCCCCTCTCTTATCAAGAAATCTGTTGATGCTGGAGTAAACAGATAGCATTGATTTAAGTAGATAGTGGATTGAAAAAGAAGTTACAAATGATCTAATGGATATAATTCTTTAAAGAATATCAGTTTTGAAAGAATGTTAAAAGAATTGAAATAATACGGGAATGAATGAAGAGGTTTGAAACATATAAAAATAGAGAGAATGAAAACTGCAAAACATAACTATAAGTAACATGTGATTTAAACTTTTCTAGAGAGGAATAATAAGAACTTTTCTAAATGTTATAGTTAATAAGAAAGCTTTTAATTTACACAACAAGACTGCAAAAATAAATACTACTCAATGCAGAAAATATTCCTTCAAAGTAAAAATTAAATGTAAAAACTTAAATGAGAGGTTTTGGCATTCATTAAATTTCACATGAAAACAGTGGCAGCTCATGTAAAATCACTGTGAGGGTGCTGTAATTTAATGCTTTTCACTGCGTATAGTGATGATTTCAGCAGAACTTAAATTAGACCATTTTTAGTTAATTTTGAATAGTTAAATCATTAGATTATTGTTAAATTTTTTAATTGATGAAGATTATTTTAATTAAGAAATTACTAATTTTTCATTAACAATTATTAAGAAATTTTTAAAAATTATTTTTGCTATATCCCTCATACAAACTCATTTATAAGGATTTAGACAATTGCGACTGAAATTAAAATATTCATTTAAAGATGTAAGTTGAAATAAATACATACACTGGTGGGCACATACTAAGGACCATTTCAATTTTTCAATTTTGAAAAATTGGTTTGCAATCAGTTGTGGAGAATCGTGGGACATACAATTGTCGGAACTCACATTTTACAGTGAAGATTCAGTCACAACATAATGTTTACATGCATTTTCATAAAAATAGTAAATATATTCGTGAAGATAAGGGTTTCTTTAAAAAATCCATAATTTTTCCGCATGTGTTTTGTTTATAACATACAGAGTTTTCAATAAAATTGTAAGAAACTTAAAGAATACTTGGCAATATGTAAAAGAAGCTTTGTATTAAAATTTGAATAAAATAATTTGAATATTACAGGAAATAAAAGGATTTGTATTCAATAATTTTTTACTGCACATGCGTGAAAGTAGCAAAATGTTTTCTTTCATAACCTCAATGCTAGATGTATAGAGCAACTTATATAAAAATTCCAGTTCAATATCGTTATTATTCAGAAAGATATCAGCATTGCAGCGAGATGAATTTCGTTACACTCTAAGAGAAGCTAAATTATGAGGGTTCTTACATAAATTAATATTTTTTGAACTTGAATCTTCGAAAAGTAATATTGAATTTTATGGAAGTTGAATATCTTGAATGTTCATGTTTACTAATAAATTAAATATATAATGTAAATTGCATTTCAATGATAACTATTCAAAGATCCAAGTTTAATAAATTTTAGTTAGTTGAATGTTGCTTAGAGTACACTGAAATTCACCTTCTTGCAATGCCGATATATTTCTGAACATTAACAGTATTGAACTGGAATTTTTATACAAGTTGTCCAATATATCTAGCTTTGAAGTTATGAAAGAAAAATTTTGCTACGTTTCGCACATGTGCAGTGAAAAATTATTTACTAAAATATTCTTATTTGTTGTAATATTCAAATTATTTGATTCAACAGGGTGCGTAGAGAGAAATTGCTGAAAAAATTAAGCACTTTTAAGGACTTTTTAAGCACCTTAGCAAAAAATTTAAGCACCTTTGTACATGCATGCATACGTCAACACACGTATTTTCTAACCATATGATTTCTGTTTTATAATAATGCATAGTTTTTATTGAAAATTTAAAAATATATTTTTTTAAATTTTAATATTTATTTCTGTATTTGCACAATGTCTTCTATTGTAAAATAAAGAATGTATTTTTGATTTTACAAAAATATTAAGAATGATAATGCAAATTATCATTATCAAAAATTAAATCAACTTTTATAAGATTAACAATAAAAATCTGTTACCCTTTTCAACATTTCTTAAAATTAACAAATTACCAGTTAATTTACCCCTTCGGGATAATTATTCCAGTATTTCAATATAAGGCACTACCCATTGTTGAAGTAAGAGGGAGCATAAAAAAAGGACCATTAATAGTCCAGTCAATGAAGGGTTTAAAAAAACCTATTAAATCATATAGTTTTGAAAATTGGTACACATGTTCGTCATGGTCTTCTGATGAACGTACAAAAATCCCTGATCCTGAGTGATTTAAGGAATTAAAGAGCGTAAAATTCCCTATAAAAATATGCTTTTATTTTTCTTCTAGTTTTAATGGTTTCCAAGATAATGGGTCTCAAAGTTTGACACCATCTTGGATTTTATTCCCTTTTCTCAGTTTTTCTTGAATATCTCGAAAATTATTTAGTTTTCAAATCACACGTGATACAACAAATTAAAGAATGTAAAATTCCCTACAAAAGAGTGCTTTTATTTTTGTTCTAGTTTTAATAGTTGCCGAGATAACGGACTTCAAAGTTTGCTACCATCTTTGGATTTCATCCCCCCTTTTAAAGTTTTTCTTAAATATCTCGGAAACTATTAAAACTAAAAGAAAATCAAAAGCAGATTAATTTGTTGTATTACATGTAATTGAAAATTGAATAGTTTTTGAGAAATTCAAAAAAACGAAAAAAGGGGGATGAAATTGAAGATGGCGGCAAACTTTGAGATCCATTGTCTCAGAAACTATTATAGGTAGAATAATAATAAATGAATATATTCGTAGGGAATTTCACGCTCTTTAATTTGTTATATCAATTGTAATTTTAAAACTGAATAGTTTTCGAGATATTAAAGAAAAACTTTAAAGAAAGGGGGGATGAAATCCAAGATAGCAGTGCGAGTCGCACCCCTAGGACTGGGGACTTTTAGTATGTTCAACAGAAGCCCCTCACAAATATGAGTACCAATTTTCAAAATTATAAGATTTAATGCTTTTTTTTTCACAACCCTTCGTTGACTGGACTATCAACTAAGATTTTGTTACAAATCCATCCACTTTGAGACAAGTTATCTCAAAAATTATTAAAACTAAAAAAAGCATGCATATGTAGGTAATTGTACGCTCTTTAATTTTTTAAAGCAAATAGGATTTGAAAATTGAATAGTTTTCGAGATATTCAAGAAAAATTAAAAAAGGGGGATGAAATCCAAGATGGCGGCAAAACCCATTATCTCAAAAACTATACCAGCTAGAAGAAAAATATAAGCATGTATTCATAAGGAATTTCAAGCTCTTTAATTTGTTAAATCAATTGTAGTTTGAAAACTGAAGAGTTTTCGAAATATTCACGAAAAACTGAAGAAGGGGGTCGAAATCCAATACCGTGGCGCGAGCCCCCCCCCCCCCTCAGGACCAGGGACTTTTAGTATGTTCATTAGGAGAATCCCTCACGAACATGTGTACCAATTTTCAAAATTATATGATTTAATGTTTTTTTGATCCCCATTTTGGGCCTCAGTTGACTGGACTACAAGCATGTTCTTAACATGTTTTGACACCCCTGCATCTATCTCATCCAGGATTCCTTCCCTTTCATCGGTTTTCCTTCTAGATACATACGGTAAACAAAGCTTTATGACTATGCTTTCGATATTGTATTCAACGTCTGGGGGAAAAAAAGAAGAATGTTTTCTTTGCACTTATCGAGAAAATTAAGCACTTTTTAAGGACCGTTTTTTCAAAATTAAGCACTTTTAAGGTGCTTAAAAATGGTTTTCAGATTTAAGCACTTTTCATGATGCTACGCACCCTGTTCAAGTTTTAATACAAACCTTCTTTTACATATCGTCAAATATTCTGCAAGTTTCGTAAAATTTGGTTGAAAACTCTGCATGTTAGAAATGCGGAAAAATTATGGATTCTTTAAAGAAACTTTTATATCTTGATGAATATTTTTGCTATTTTTACGAAAATGCATGTAAACATTATGCAGATCACACAAAACCATTATCAGCTTTCTGTGAAACGGTATGGGCCAAAATAATTTTTGTCTTCATCCATTTGTGAAAACAGTAAACTAAATGTCCCAGTGATCGAATCTTCACTGTAAAATGCGAGTTCCAATTATTGTATGTCCCACGATTCTCCGCAACTGATTGTGAACCATTGTATTCCTAAGTATTCATAAAAATTATATTTAATGCACATTTCAAAATGACAAAAACAAATTATTTGGCCCATCTAAAAAAAAGTTACAAATTATCCCCTCCCCTATTTTTCCCGTCACACTCAACTATCCGGACTTTTCAGGTATCCGGAAATCGGCGCCTCCTGAACATGCTGGTTAGTTAAGCTTTTACTGTATATCTATTTCTCTGTATATTGTGGTGCTTTTCAGTGTGAATGCACTTACTAATTCTCTTTAAGAAGTTGCATTCAAATTCAGTGGTGTAGCAAGGGTATGATGGTGGTGTTTGGGGAGATGCTATTCTTTTTTAGCCCCTTCAATATAATTGACTTTAAAAAGTGACATGAGCGCATTGATGTTTCATTCCCATAGCATCCCTTAACACATTTCAAACTAAAGAAAAGACAAATGGTAATTTTGCCTGCTCCAGAAATTTATATACCAAAAATGAAAGAAGGTGAACATATTTTGCAGATATATATTAACATGTCCAACTTATCTAAACTAAAATGCAAGTCAAATTATAATGCACAGCAAACTTTCTTGGAAGACTAGTTATCTGCCCGTAGCAGTGAATGTGTTAAGAGTGACCCCCAGGGTACCTATACCCCCTCCTTCCCCTCACCCGCCGCTGTTGAAACTTTTATTTTATTTTGAGTGGATAAGATAACATGCTGCACTAGAGCCCCTTTGTTTGATATTAATTAAGAAGTGTTCTTTGAAGTTACCCATGATTTTTTTCCCTAAGTCAAAGTTGCTTCACAGCCTTAAATAGAATCATAGAAAATAATCTTGGGGTTGCAGAAATTGTGCAAGTTCCTCCTTTCAGACTTCTCAAAATTTGTAAGCAAAAACTATCAAAAAAAAATTTGATTGCAAAAAGTTTTCATTCAAATTAATCTGCAATAATTTTTTGAATCAAATTTTTATTTTTCTTATTAATTATTTCTTCATTTTCCCTTATTATTTATTATTAAAGTTATTTATTTTCATATTTCATCTCATGAAACATTTTTGAGCAGTGAAAAACATTAGAATATCATTTCCCTATTGCTTCGGTGCTGTTCAGCTCCCAGATCCATTCTTAGTTAAATGCCTTATAGGGTAAGAAGAAAGATTGAGATTGCATTGTAAATGCACATACTCACTCAAGCAGAAGGAAATGGGACAAAGGGGATTCACAGTTCTCTAAGATGGATAAAGCTCTTTAGAAATTAAGAGGATAGGGAAAATTCTGTCGAGTAACCTTGATTTTTCTGGCTTTCCAGTTAAGGAAAATAAGATCATTGCTGAATTTTAGATATTACATATAAAACAAAATAAATATGCGATTATATTTATACACTGAGAAAAGATGGAGGTGCTGCATTTTCTATGAATGAGCCACTCCTGCATGAAACTATGTTTAATTATACACCATTTGAGTGCACTTACCTCTAGTATTCTTCTCAGTAACACCCAACATCTTCATACCTTGTTTTATATCTTCCTCAGATACTTGATTTGATTGAAATGCATCACTTACAAATTCATGATTTGGACTATCAGTTGCATCAGAATCAGGCCCACCATCAGCAGTTGTTTTATCCATACCTAATACACCAATAAAATATTAATAAAGCAAGGCTTATACTGATATTTTAATCTAATTGGATTTTACTGTAAATTATGTTTTTGCAATTAAAAAGATGATAAATTTCAGTTGAATATTAAGTAATGTTCCAATGAAAGAAATTTGTTTTAAATATGTAATAGTTAAAAGATTTAATTAATTGGTAATTTAAATAATTTTACAAAAGAAGTTAACACTATAAGGCAAAGTCAGGAGAGTTATATGGAAGATAAAACAGAGAAATGCTGCATTATATGCTTTTAAGTCATTTACATCAAAACTGTAATCATATACATCAAAACTCGGTTTCTAAAGACAAGAAAAATAGTGACAAATAATTTTATGATCATCTGTTGATGAAGAAGAAATCTCAGAAAATTATATTCCATTAACCATGTAACAGGTAGAAACTACTCATCAGCATACCACAATTTCCTTGACTTAATGTATAAAATTAGTTCAAAGAAATGGTACGTATCAATACAGCTTGTGACTATTTGTATCACTAGCCACTGTGCGAGCTTGCCAACTTTTGTTCCAGTTAAACAGTGCTAAAACTAATTTGTGAATACTATAACTTCTTCTAGTTTTGTCTAAAAATGTTGATATTTGCTGCAATTCATTCGAGTTCATTTAATGTTTGTTAGTTTTTGTTTAGTGATAAATTTTAGTTAATAAATGCTCTTTTTTACAAGATAGCTCCAGTGACTTAACACATTATAACATGGCTACAGGTTCAAAGGATATCAGTAAACCAAATCAAGAACAGATTACTGCATAAAGCATCAGATTGTAATAAGAAAGATTAGAAACAGTGTTCAACTGATACTGCTATGCAGACTCTTGTGATTTCCTGACCTGAAACTGAGTTTCTGTTCAGCTGAATCTGAAGATTTCAAGAAATAATAATAGTTCTCAAAGGGTAAATTAAGATTTGGATATCTCAATCTCCCACCAGAGTTCCCACTCTTATTGAAGAAAAAAAATTCAAGGACTTTCAAGGACCTTTTTAAAAAAATTCAAGGACCATAAAATTACATATTTTAGAACACAAAAATGCAAAGGATAAATTTAAATAAAATATTTTCACCTTAAACATTCAAATGCGTCATTACTTTTTACTTATAACTTTTAGATGCTAAAGTGAAGAGTATCAAGGGCACCTGTTTTGATCACCTTGCAGTTAATAAGCCAAAACTTAGATGCTTAGTGAAAAAAACTTAGTGCAAAGTGAGTTTCGAGATCACAATTTAAACACCCTTACTATTAGCCATGGTGTGTACTACTAGATGCTAATTTTACACAAACTACTACAAAGCATTACTTGGTGCTCACTTCACAAACACATTAGCTGAAACAAAATTCATTAAAAAAATATTAGCCCCCACAAGAACCTCTAATCTTACTTTTGACCACTGCTTGGGAGAAGGAAGAAAAAAAAAAAAAACAAGACATGTACAAATCAACAAACCTATATTTATATTTAAATAAATGAACTTCAAAATACTTTAAATTTACATTTTCAGTTGCTCTGTTAAAGCCCCAATTCTTTTGTGATCATTTTGACTTCATTAGCCTTTTCTTTGACTGTTTTCCTAAAACTATTCAATTCTACAATAGATTGAAAATCTCCGTTTTTCTCAGCCTTTTCAGCTAGTGTGTCTGCAGACTTCTCCAGTGCAGAAACCGTCTCTTCGTTTTTGATCCTTTTTGACTTTAAATCATTCAATTCATCAGTTATGTGATTCTTTTTCTTACTTTTTCATATTTTTGACACTGCAATTTTTGCTCGTCTATGTTTTCAACATACTTAGAGCGGGCATTTTTCACATATTACCCAAGTTCTTTTTTTTGAAATCATCTATACAACCACATTTTTTTCAGTTAATCTAAAATCAAATGTTTTGCAACATATGATTCTTATTTAAGATTTTCAACCTCAATATTTTTATTTACAGAAAATCCCCTTTCAACAACTGCCTGGCCATGGGATAGTATCATCAGAATCTAAATAACCTCCCATAATTTCTGTTAAGTTTTTTTGTCTTCTAAATATTTTGATAAAAACTTATCCAGCCGATTTTCGGAAGCTTCAAACTCCTCAAATTCTTCTGAATTGCCAGCCACATCATTCAAAAAGCTGTTAAATTCCATAAAAATAGAATCTCATTCTTTTTCTTGTAGTCACTTGCAATTCACATGAACAGAAAGAATGACTTTCATTTTACTATAGTAGGAATGGGCTTGTTTGGACATTCTCCTTGGATCTAAGCAACTCATACTCCTGGCAAATACATAGTTGAGACAAGACTTATCAAAAACTCTTCGAATGAAAGTATACACAAAGTCCTGACATTCATGTTTTAAATCTCTTAGCTGTTTTTCTGTCATTTTTTTCCGAAAAATAAGATTTTTTAGCATTCTGTTCCCACCGAATCCAATACTGACTTTGCTGATATCAGCATAAGAAGCTTTGCTAGAAAAAAAAATTCCTAATTAAAAGATCAAACAGTGTAACATCAACTAGCACATGTGGTTCCTAGTAAAATATAAAGTAAAAAATGCTAATCGGCAGTTATTCTTCAAACTTCAAAGAATTCAAGGTTCATATGGCACCATTTGTGGGAGGTATTATCTGGATGTTGAGTAAAGAAAACATCTTATCCAAATGTCACACACAGAAATTGGAAAACCTATACAAACACGCTTTCTTCTTTTTTCCCACCTTTAATTTTCAGCACCAATGAAAATTTCAGTGATGTGCTGTGAGTTGCGATGAGAAGTGAAAACTAAAAGCAATTGCCAAGTAAAAAAAAAAAGAAGAAATAGTTAAAATTAATAAAACCATTAGAAAAATATAGGAACTCTATGGACATTATAATCTGCAAGAGATAAGCCTTAAAAAAAGAATGCACCATGAAATCTAGCAATGAAGAAATGATCCCTTGCACAAACAAGTTCACCCATCTTTATATTTCAGATGAAAAAGTATCCAGAAAACCAATACCTATGATAAATCACCATTAAAAACACATCACAATACTTGATAGTAATTCATGCTACAGCACTTACATTGAAAATAAATATATATGAAAATTATTATCTACAAGATATCACCTTCAAAATAACGCATCACGAAATTCAGCAGTAGAGGAAGATACCTTAAAGAAACAACTAACTCAAAGTGACAGAAAAAGACCCCAAATTTGCTGAAAATTTAAACGTAAAAAAAGTTGTTCAAAAAGGTTTGCGTGCCTATCTCCGGCAATATGAAACTGACCCCTTCCATTTTAGAATGCATTTCTTCAAAGGGCCTCTATGACATCAACAAAGACAGAAAAACCACTGGAAAATAGGCATGGCTTTTCGAATAATTCATGGGACAAATCGGCAAAATTTTCATATTTAAAAAAATTAAGCACTTTAAGGGACTTAAAGAACAAAAATTAAGCACTTTTCATAATGTTACACATCCTGAAATTCCCTTAAAAAATTGACAATTTCCAGCGATGTTACAAGGAAAAATCAGAACTAAATTCAGTAACATAATAGTTTGAATCTCTACTTTTGGAAAAAATATGAATCTATAAAAACAAAGTAGATGTTTATGGATCTTAATTTACAAATTTCTCGTGAAAATCGACTACTTGCTTGAAACTTTTTGACTGATCAAGAACATGTTTTATAAAACAATGATTAATAAAATGGCCAATTGATTTAGTCTTTTTTAACCAAATTTTAGAGGATGGGAGAAAACAATTTTTGAAAATGTTATCAAGCAGCACAAAAGTATTCAAACCAGCATTTAAGAATCACAAAGATTTAAAATTAATAATACCACCTCCCAAAGAACAAGCAGTAGGTTATATATTTTTAAAAAAAATCCATGCTTGAGGATTTCTGCTGCTCATAAAGATAAGAAGAAATCAATGGCCTAATGGACTTAAGGTAGAGTGCCAAATTTACCATTTAGCAAACTTTCTATGGAGATAAATTTTCAAATACTTGTAGTTTTTATGAACAAAATACTCCGATCTGGTAGTGTGATAAACGGCCAAGTTGACACCCTTGAACAAGGCTATCAAAAATTGTGCATACCATTGGTCCTTAAAAAAAGCTACAAACCCTCTGCTTTGTAAAAGGAGCTCTGCCCTCATACATGATCCCCAGCGACCCCCGGGTCATAGTGATACCCTACCCTTTTTTTAACAGCCCCAACCATCCCCCCAGACTTGGAGAAACAGAAAGGAAAGATTGGTGTTTATCAGCGTTCCCATAGCAACACCCTTTTTTACCATCCCTCTCTCTTCCTCCAAACTACAGGAAGAGAAAAGAATAGTGATTGACAGAGTTCCAGTAGCAATACCCTTTTTCCAGTGGTGGAATTCTCAAAACAAGTACATTTCGACTTTTTCATGGACCCAAAAAAAAAAATAATAAGTACTTTTCCGGGGCTCCGAGTACAGCAAATAAAATTCAAGGATTTTCAAGGACCGTGGGAACCCTGCCCACTTGGAACAATGTTAAAACTTCGATTCCACCCCTTTACATAATATGTCAGATTAAATAAAAATTTTATAGTTTTTCAAAAATGAAACATAGCAAACACACAAATTCCTAACTAGGAAAGGGAAATTGGATAACACTCAATTGATTACAATGTACTATACAAATTTTCCAACTTGTTTTGGCTCAAAAGGAAGAAACTGTATTAATTACAAATAGCTCTGAACAGTTCATGTACCTTTTATGCTGTCATTAGAAGAGCTTTTCTCACTGGCTGAATCTCCACTACTGCCTGAAAGAATAATTTATATTATTTGAATATCCGCATGATGTATTCAATTACAGTGAATTAAAGATGGTTTTAGCATAGCTGCTGAACCAATTTGGAACATATAACCATTCACACGAAAATAAATATTAAAACTTTAATTCAGTGAGTATCTTGCTAATTCAGAAAAAAATCAATAAATGCTAATATACTGATACACTATAAAAATTTTATAACAAATCTGATATTAAGAGAATATAAATTTAAATTAAACACATGAAATAAATTATAATTCTAGAACTACATCATATACAAAGTAGACTTATGATTACAAAAATTAAATTAGTTTATTTTATCTGCCAAATTACTAGTGAAACAGACAGGTTCACTCACAGGTTTCTTCACACTTCCTGAAGGCATTGAAATCTGTAAAATGTTCATAGTGACTTAAAAATTTCTATTTTTTTAAAAATTGGAATTTAAATAAACTACTATATTTAAAAAAACTGCATGTGTATGAGTTTTTAATTCATTGAGATGCCAAAAAACATCAGAAATCCAAAATTTTCATGTTTGCATTGCTGGCCATTTTGATCAATGATTATCCAACGAGGACACGCATGGGAATGTTTTTATACTCCACACCACGTAAAAATACCGACTTCCCTTGGGTTGAAATGATTCAAATCTACACTAGCTGCCTTTAAGGTCACATTAAGAAAAATTCCTTTATTTTTTATTAGAATTCGTTTTAGGGGTGTGAAACATCCCTTACGCATCCAGCATCAGGTGTTTTTTTTGTACAGTTGAGTGAACGTCTTAGGGATAGGAGGAGGATGTCTCGCTATTTAAGTTTAGGTACAGAGACAAGTAAATTCTATACTATACATTCTACTTCTAAAAAAGGAATTTTTGCAGGTACTGAGACTTATAAATTGGATAACAATGCAAGTGAAAGTGTCACGAGAGTGATGGAAAAGCTACATAATTCTGGACTTAATGTAACTGTAGTCAGCTGGTGCATGCTTCATCTGCTTTCCCCGAAACTATTGGAGAAAAAGCTTACAATTGTGGGAGCTATTCTGAAAAATAAAAGTGAATTATGTTCTAAATTTATTGTAACTCAAGGAAAAGCCCCGCAGATTTCAGTATTTGGACTTCAAAAAAATGACAATTGTTCTCTATGTTCATAAGAAGATTAGAAGCATTATTTTGCTATCTACGTTGCATAATAATGAAAATATTGATGAAAGCATATGACTGAGAAACAATGGCATTCTACAGGGTGGCCATCATTTTTGCTGTTTGAGTTTCCCCAACTTTTCCAGGTTTTATAAAAAATTTCCCCAAATTTTTACTTTCTCGTATACGAAGTATACAAAGAGAAAGTATTGTAATCATCAAAAAATTCAAACTCGAGGTTTCAACGAATCTCAACATTTTAGACCTCCCCGAGTCCGAAAAACACAATTTTGGAATTATTTTCTGTCTGTGAACACAATAACTCGAAAAACTATTAGAGCTGCAGGGATGAAATTCGGTATGTGATCTTTACACATAATTTATGGGTTTCTATCAAATTTTGTACAAAATCTGTCAGCAGAAAGTCTATCCGTGTTCATGTGTATAACTCAAAGACTTAACACTAAAAAGATGGAGGGGCCTGTGTGGCCCATCTCATTATTTGTTGTTCAGTAATTCCAATAATAATTAACTGAACATAGTGCAGATTTCCGACCTTTCATAATACAGTTCTATTTTAGTGCTTATTTAATCATTTATGTATTAGCCTCATAGGAGCGTAAATATTGAACCTTATACCTAGAATGACGGGAGGGGCCAGAGTGGCCCTTAAGGTATTTTACAAGAATATAGAGGAATTCTTCTTTTCTCGTAATTGCTGTAACATGACACGTACCATTCAGTCTAATTTGACCTCTACCTTTCTCTTTTTACATCCGGGTTGAATTCCAAATGCCTCCCACCTCACTGACGATAGCCAGCCAGGCAAACAATAGCGATTGTTCTTCAAAAGAGAAATAAATTTTAGATTTTGACATGTACAGATAACTCCATGGTATAGTATCATACACTCGGTTTTTACCTAGTCATTAGAGAAGATGCGTCAGGCACGTGAACTCGCTCATGAAGAAATTTTGAAAGAATTACGACGAATAGATGAAATTGATTCATGTGATAGTGAAATTAGTATTTTTGATGGAGACGAAGAATATGTTCCCACAGAAAGCAACAATTCTGATGATGAATCTGAAATTAGTTTGCAGCATGATGGTGAATGCCATGAAAGTAATAGTTCAGACAATGAATCTTCTGATACTAACCCCCAAGCGTCTATAAATAGTTGACAAAAGCATGGACGTGGGAATATACCAGTGGTGTGTTTAGCGATATTAGTCGAAAGCGTCATCGTAAATGTTCCATTCCTAATATTCCACCCTCAGTTGGAAAGGAAGAAATTTCAAAACACAGAACAGTATGGAAAGTAACTTCACCTCTTGGGACAGTAGGCCGGTGTGCAGCCCAAAACATAGTGAAGGAAACAAAAGGTCCAACATCGTATGCTAAAAGAAACATTTGCGAAGAGAGTGTGCTTATTGCTTGGTGACTGATTTTCAGCAATCAAATGATATGGCAAATAAAAGAATGCATAGAAGAAGAAGCTTGCCGTCGACTAAGTAAAAACACTTGGACTGTATCTTTCGATGAACTCGAAGCTTATTTTTCAATTATGTACGCAAGAGGCCTGTATGGAGCAAAGAACTCTCCTTTGAATCCTTCATGGTCGACCAATTGGGGTCCACCATTTTCTAACAGACAATGGCTAAAGATCGTTTCAAGGAAATCACACATTTCCTTCGCTTTCATCACAAAACAGAAAGATAAGAGTGACTGAAGTCAGATAAGGTTGATCTGGCCTCCGCTTTATGGTATCCTTTCATTGAAAACAGTGCATCTTTTTATAAATCTGGAGTGAATCTCACTGCAGATAAGCAACTTCTTCCATCTAAGGCTAGATGCCCTTCCACATAATAAGCTGGACAAGTTTGGGATAAAATTTTGGCTGCTTATTTCTGTAGATTCAAAATATGTGCTGAATGGATTTCCTTATACTGTTGCAGATAGCGAGCGGCCAACTGACCAAGCTGTTCATGAACATGTTGTTATGAAGTTGACTTGGCCATACTTTGGAAAAGGAAGAAATGTAACAACTGACAGCTATTTTAATACTGTACAATTATGTGAAAGATTGAAGTCCAGTCAACAAGTTTGGTTGGAACACTTACAAGAGATCGTAAAGAGGTCTCACAAACATCGAAATTAGGAAAGCAAAATCTTGATTCTACTATTTTATACAGAAAGGATAAAGATATAATATTAACAGTCTATCAAGGGAAGAAAAATAAAAATGTATTGTTGCTAAATTCTCTTCACAACACCGTAATCATGGACGACAATGAGAAGAAGTAGTCAGAAACTGTAACATATTATAATCGAACAAAATATGGTGTGAACATTGTAGACCAAATGATATGTCTTTATAATACTGAATCAGGGAACTCATCATTGTCCTATGCACATATTTTTTAATGTTTTAGATATATCTGCTATAAATGTGTGGATTTTATATAAAGAGGTGACTGGAAAGAAGAAACTTCATCTTGCAGTTATGTGAAGAGCTCTGAGCTCCATACATGTCAAGAAATAAAGCTAATGCAAGGAAACCAACGGAGAAATGTGTAAACAGAGAAGATAACACTACCAAACAGAGAACCAAATGTAAAGTAAAAATATCTTGTAAAGGAAATTATTGAACACATGTCCGGATTGCATCAAAAGCAGTTTGCGGCATATATATGGTATATTAACTGCTACGAAAACTGTACAAAATGAAAATGAATCAGGTTATTGTGATATAAATTTTCAGTTTCATGAATTGAACAAGAATATTTTAGTTTATTATTATTATTTATCTAGAGTGGAAACTCAATTACCTGAACAACAAAAATATAAATATGATTGCAGAAGTCCTTATGTTCCGTTAAATCAGACATTTTGATTATTCAAATAGACTAAATTACCATGGAATTCTAATGATCGAGTTTTTACTAAATTCTTATTAAATTGATTTTCACTATATTTCTAGATTTTAGATATTTAATTGGTCTACACTAAAAAAAATCTAGGAAGGGCCACACTGGCCCCTCCCGACTTCCTATGTATACGGCAATTTTCAGTCCTTCTAGTGTTAAATAGCTAGATGGATAAAATTTGGCACACAGTTTTATCATGAGAAATGTAGGTCCGTATAAAATTTTGGGCCAAATCCGTCATAGAGTCGACTGTCTGTCGGTCTGTATAACCACATACTACTGAACACGATAACTTCTAAAAGCAATGGCTTAGATAAATGAAATTTCGCATGTAGCCTTGTAACCCAACTGTAGATTTGTCTCCAATATTTGTTCCAATCAGTTAAAAAAAAGGCGTTGAAATAGCATATTCAGTTTCTTCCCCACTCTACGATGCAAAAAAAAAGGACGAATGCTGGAGCATTTTCCCCACCTGTGTTAGCGAATACTGCACGTTTCTGGTGCTCAGTGTATTTTCTCTCCCATCCGTGTGAGGCGTATGCGAGAAAGGTTTTTTTTTTCAACAATAGAAAAAAAGCACCTTCATATTGACCATACTAAGTTTTCATTCAAACCATACTTGCTTGAATGAAAAAGCAAAATATTTGAAAAAAGAACATTTATTTAAAACTTTTAAAGAATAAACCATAAAATAACTAATACATCTTTACAATGAAAATTCTGCTGTACAGAATTTTCCCAGCATTTCTGATTAAAACATATAAACTTTAAAAAATCTTTAGAACGATCAAAATGTTAATAAAAATATACGTTGCAAAAACAAACATAAAAAGATAACAAAAAAAAATGCAAGAAAACGATTTTTTTTCTGATGTTTACAAATTAAAACAGAAGAATAATATTCTGTCACAGAATCAAAAGAAAAAATAACTTTTTATTCCAACCAACTTCCTGTAATACGGCTCAAAAAGAATAATATATAAAGTGAAATAAATAAAATAAAACATCAAACATAAAAAAATGCAAGAACTTATATATTAAAGCATCGGAATTTGTGCATATATGAATACTGTAAAAATAAAACTCGCGAAAACGGGAAAAAAACTAATTTACCACTTAAAAAAATAAATAAAAATCTTATTCATATTAAACAAAATTTACGGAGTAAGTTCACTCTTGTGCTAATCCACCATGTAGCCAAATTTAGTCCCGTAAATCAAAGGTCTGGCCGTGCATAAAAAAAACCTAAACATGCATACATAATATTCAAAAGAAAATGCTCTTTTATATATATAGGTAAAGGCAGTCTGGATACTTTGAAGATCCCGTAATTTAGCAAAATGATCCTTTTTCATAATGTTTCCCAAAACTCTTCATAATTCAACAAAAAGATCACCAGAAGTGGAAAAATAAACTAATTCTGGTATAACCCCTATCTCATATTAAATCATCATAAAAGCAGGCAGTAGAGTGGATGCTAACTTGTAGACAGATAAAGAGAAATTTACAATTTCTAAAATTACCTGAATCTTCTTTGGCACGTAGCCAAATTCTGGTTCTTCTTCCACATCCAAGTACGATTATGCTATAAATTTGTATTTCAAAAAGTATAATCTAATTTAACTAACAAAAGGAACATGATTCTGTTTACAGACAAAATTTCTGTCCCTCGGAAAATTAAATGTAAACACCTCGCAGCCTGAGGAGAAATGCGAACAGTATCAGCTTTTGACTGTCAGTAAATGACAGACTTTCATTGGTTGCTAACGGTGTTTCATTCTACTTGTACAAAAAATATCAGCAAATTGTCAAGTCCGATAAGAATTATCAAAATAAAAAAATTCCAGTTCTAGAATAAATTTCCCCGACTTTTTCCTGGTCTCTAGAAATTTCCTGACCATTCCCGATTGGTTGACCACTAGGGGTCATTTAAACTTTTTTCTAATTTTTCAAGGGGCACAGGGATAGAAAGGTGTCAAATGCTCTCAAACTAAGATATTTGAAATATTATTGTATTCTGTTAAGTTTAACTGCCTCAGGATTGATATCAAAGTTTCGAGATAAGTTCCAGTTCTTGTTCCAACCAATAAACGTTACTTTCTTTGTACACGGAAAACAATGCGTCATGATTGCAGGTGTGAGCAGAAAGTGCTCCAAAGGGGGAGGGGGGATCGAGCAACACTTTGTGCATGCGCACCTGATGTCCACGTTTCCGGTATAGCTCCTGCTTCAATCAGGGTCGTTGTGTTAAGCTCGTTTGCACCATTTTTAACATGGATCGTACTCGTTCAGAGAAGAAATGTGCATTGTTTGGTGTTTCAAGCGATATGAAAAGCAATATGTTACCAACCTATGAAGATGTTATGAAATTCTACGAGTGGAACCGGCATAAAATAAAATGCGATAACGAAACTAATAAAGAACCCACATACAAGGAAATAGAGGACATTGTTGTGGAAAAAATTGAAGATATATGGTCAAGAGCTTCCATTCCCACCATCCAGCATGAACAAGTTAAGAAGATGTCGAAGACATATCATCTGAAATGCAAAAATCTTTTAAATCTCACCCTAAAATACCGAAGAAGAGATTAGTAGAGTTTCGCCGTACCAGTAAAACACCGTTTGACATTTCATCCTGCAAATGTAAGAACATCAATGAATGCATTTGACCAGACAGAAAAAAAATGCCCATTGAAAAAGAAGCTTCCTAATTGACCAATACACCACTAGAAAAATGGTACAGTAGAAGTCCATTAGTCCGGCATCCAACAGTCCGGAATGCCCGATAGTCCGGCATCGCTCTTTGGTTTTCACCAAAAGTGTGTCTTTAAAGCAAATAAAAACGCTCGAGAGCTATTCGGAAGTTTTCGGGGTAGTTCGGGATCATCCGGAAGCGCTCGATATTGTTCGGAAACAATTACGTAGTTAGCGGCCGGCTAGTCTCAGCTGTCACAACAAATTCAGGTGCAGTGCAGTTCCGTTAATCAATCACGAAGCGTTTTCGCCATTTTTTTGTGCGTTGTTGTTTTGTGTTCTTTCACATCGCAGTAAACGTAACTTTTGAAACTGTTTATAAAAAAAGTGAGTTATGTTCTAACTGTACAGTGACCATGTTTTCAAAACCTAAGCCTTCGAGTTCAAAAGGAGAGAAACGAAAACATGTAACACTGACTCTCAATCAGAAACTAGAAATCATCAAACGGATAGAAAAAGGCGAGAATAGAAATATTTTAATGAACGAATTTAATATTGGCTCATCAACTATTTATGACATTAAAAAACAAAAAGATGAACTAATGAAGTTTGCTTCTCAATCGGTAACAACTGAAAAATTGGCTTCTAGACAAACATTAAAAAAACCAAAACTGGAACAGCTAGATAGTGTATTGTTCAAATGGTTTAGTGCAGTATGTTCTGAAGGAAAGCCGGTAACAGGGCCAATGATTGTTGAAAAGGCAAAGAAATTCGGCCAAGATTTAGGAGTTGCTGAAAGTGAATGTAATTATTCTGATGGTTGGCTCAGAAACTTTAAGTTTCGGCATGGAATTCGAAGACTTGATGTAACTGGAGAAACACTTTCAGCAAACCAAAATTCTGCAGAAAAATACAAAGACGAGTTTGAGAAAATCGTGGCTGATAATGATTTAACACCTGAACAGATTTACAATGCTGATGAAACAGGGCTATTGTGGCGATGTTTACCAACATCTACACTAGCTGGGGGAGGAGAAAAAGCAGCCAAGGGTTTTAAAAAAAACAAAGACAGATTAACCGTTTTGCTATGTGCTAATGCGTCTGGAAACCACCGAGTGACACCTTTTGTGATAGGTAAATCTGCAAAACCCAGGGCTTTTAAGAATGTTACACACTTGCCCGTCCAATACAAAGCTCAATCAAATGCGTGGATGACTGCCGCCCTCTTTAAAGACTGGTTTTTTCACCACTTTGTGCCTGAGGTCAAGGAATCCTTCAAAAGCCTTGGTCTACCAGAAGATACTAAAGCCATCCTTCTTTTGGACAATTGCAAAGCCCACCCGCCAGTAGATGAGTTAGTTTCTGGAAATATTGTTGCTACTCTGCTCCCACCTAACGTAACATCTTTGATTTAACCCATGGACCAGGGGGTTATTCAAAATTTTAAATGCTTTTATAGAAGGTCTTTTATTCAAGGCCTGTTAAATGCCGACTGTGACGTGACTGATTTTCAAAAAAAGTTTACAGTAAAAGATGCCGTCTATGCTATTGCACTGTCTTGGAACCAGGTAAAAAATACAACACTCCAAAAATGCTGGAGAAAGCTTTGGCCAGCTGCAAACCCTGCATCTGACCTAACTCTACATGAGGAAGAAAAGGAGACTGATGAGGAAGAAAACCATCAAGACGCTCTGACCAAAGTTTTGGATGTCGTTAGAAGTGCTGACAATCCCTTGAAAACCCTGCCTGAAGATGAGGTAGAGGAGTGGCTTCTAATCGACGACAATGAGCCTGTTGAACAAGAACTAACTGATGAGGACATTATCAACATTGTAGTAAACCCTCAGCCTACTCAAAATCTTGAAGAAAGTGACTCAGATGCCGAAACGGAAGAAAAGGAAAAAATCAGCTGGGCAGAAGCTGCAGAATCACTAAATAAGTTTATCTCTTTTGCTGAGGCTAGTACTAGCTACAGTGCTTCAGAAATTATTGATTTCCATATCATTAGAAATAAATTTTATACTAAACGCCAAAAGTCAAGAAAACAAAAAGACATTCGTGACTTTTTTAAATCTAAGTGAAATATGTTTTACAGTACGTGTACATACATTATATGAAATGTAAAATAAACTTTGCTGTATGTACATACATATTTGCATACTGTATTTGTAGTTTAATTATTAACCTAACTGTTCTTATAATTACCGCCCGATGGACCGGAATTTTCGGTACTCCGGCACCGAGCCGGTCCCGAACGTGCCGGATTATCGGACTTCTACTGTAATTGGAACAACAAATAAAATAACGAATAGTTTAAAAAGGAAAATGTTAAGGCAAAAATCCCTCAAAAAGGAAGCACAGAGAAGCTTAATGTTTGACTACATCTGAATCTCAGACAGTGACTATATGCCACAGTCACAAGCTCCGACATTGGATAAGCCTACTACTACGAACAGTACTACACTTCAAGAACGTGTGATAGATACGGAGTTTCAGACAGGGCTGGAGCAGTTATTGCTACAGCAATTCTTCACACTTCCACTTCGAAAATTATTGATAAAAATAAGCTCTGCCGGAAACGCAAGATAGAAAAACTGGTCGCGGAGGAAAACAAAGTCTTATAAATACCTGCTTTATACTTCGACGGACGGAAGAATAAAACTTTAATTATATCAGAGAAGGACAGAAAAATGTATAGTCAGAGCATTCTTGAAGACCATATTTCATTGATAATGGAACCAGAGTCGAAGTTCTTGGGTTATATTGCATCAGCATTTGACACATCTAAATGTATAGAGCAAGCAATCACAGATTTCTTTCTAGAATCAAAAATATCTATGGAATCTTTGGTGGCAGTTGGATGTGATGGAACTAATGTGAACATTGGTAAATATGGAGGTGTCATAAGTCTGCTTGAAAAAAGGTTAGATAAGTCATTACAGTGGATTATCTGTCTATTACATGTGAATGAATTACCCTTCCGACACTTGTTTCAATATATTGATGGCAGCACATTGGGACCAAAACACATTTTCAGGGAGAATTGGCCAAAGATCTGGAAATGTGTGGAAAAAGGCCTGTTGTTCATTTTCATTGTATTTTAGCATATTTACCCGAGTTTTCTTTTCAAGGTATAAGCACGGACCAAACATATTTGTATAGAATAGTCTCAGCGATTTCAACAATTATATTTCCTAAGGATTTCATAAACAAATATCCAGGCAAAATGTATCATGCCTGATGGCTAACTTGTGCTAATCGAATTCTACGTTTGTATGTTTCGATGGAATCTCATTCTGAAAATTTAGTAATTCTTGCCATGTATGTCGCCAAGGTGTATGCTCCGACTTGTTTTGCTGACAAAATTCACCTGTAACTGTAAAGATGGAGCACGGCACCGTTTCAAACTAATCGCTGCAACTAGATATTTACCTACAGAACTGAAAGCCAAAACAGATCTCATTATTCAAAGAAACAGTTACTTTGTCCATCCTGAAAATTTATTGATCGCAATGCTGACAGACTCAGAACCGCACATCAATTAACTGGCAGTCAGTCCATTGGATTTTGAAAGTTCGTATCATTCAGAAAAATGGACTGCAACAGTTCCAACTCCCTACTGTACAATTTGATGCGTTATCTCACTGACTGGTAGGAGAATATAACTGATCCATCAATATTAAAATCCATACCTGACAAAGACATCTGACTGTGTACCATCCAAAAAGTATATGGAGACCTGTCTTTATTACATCTGCCATGTCACACACAAGTGGTTGAAAGGGCAGTTAAGACGGTGACAGAAGCTTCAGCCTAGTTGTGCAAAAAATCTGAGAGAGAAGGCTTCATAAGAAACCAAATAGAATCTAGAAAAGTCATGCCGAAATTTGATATTAGAAGGATTTTCACGCTATTTGAACTCTTATTATATTAATGAAAATATCATTTTTTTAAAACTTTCTTTTATAACAAATATATATTATTGATGCAATTTCTGTTTGTTTCATAGACACACAATTTAAAACTTTTTTAGCTTTGTTGTAACAACTCATCAAAAAGAAGGGTTTTTTTTCCCTTCAAAATTTGTATTCTTTAAAGCCAATCCGGAGGCAGAAGATGACATCCCATTATAATCAGATTTTATTATATGAGCTATAAATATCATTTGACACCCTTTTCTTGCTGTGCTCAGTAGAAATTGGACCATTTTTTTTCTCCATAGAGAGGTGACCCACCCTGCTGGCCACCCTGTTCTAAAGAGGCAGTTGATGTCTAAGATGAAATGGTAGCAGATATTGCATAGCTAAAATTTCAAACAGATGGGCCTATGTGAATAATTTTTTTCACATGTTAAATGTAAAAAATGTTAACATTAGTTCTCATGCGTAACTTCTTTCTACAAATGAAACCTTACAGAATTTGGAGAAAAAAATTAGCCTTTGGTATAATCTGACGTTATATGCAGATCACAGAAAGAAAGCTGTTGAAAAACATAATGCAAGTCTAAGAAACAATTTTGAGGAGACAAGCTTAAAAGTACAAGATATTTCATACAAATGTTGTCATCTATGTGACTATAATAAAGATAGAAATACAATATATTTTTAAAAAAAATGTAGGAAAGATATATGTAAAAAACATAGTTTTTCTGTGTGTTCGAAATGTGCCGAATAATATTACATATTATTTATTAAACTTTAACGTTCAAATGTTTGGTCTTTTATAACTAGAACTATTTATAGGGATAATTTAGAACAGATATAGCATAAAAATGTTGTTAGTTTTGTTTAAATAACGAGTCAGGTTGTATAATACACCCCTTGTGCGTCTTTGCATTACTCTTAGTAGCGTGTGTTCTCCCAGGCTAAGCAGGCACAATTAAAAAAAACCTACCAAATTAAGTGAGTTAATATAGTGTTCATAGGTACAATTATATCTGGTATTTGCCACATGATAATAAACACAAATGTAAGGAGAAAGAAAGTATGGAAACAATAATTCATGAATAAAAACATAAGCAAATAACTGATACTATTCCTAATAAAAAAGTGAAGATTTTTATAGCATACTTTTGTGATGGGCCATTTTGCTAAGCTTTGAGGAATTCTTCACCAACTGCACCCGGTAAAAGTAATTCCTCCAAAAATTTTCTTCATTAATGCTGAAATAAGAAACGGCATTTTTACATACGCATTTCTATTTTAGATCAATGCAGAAAGAAAATAACCAGGATATAAAGGAGCAGTAAATAAGGAAAAATAAGAGAATTCAAATATATCAAGATCATCACATGCAAAATACAAGGAAATGCTATTATACTTCAAGGAGTAAACAGAGAAGCTTAAAATGTTACTACCTATAGCAATTATCAAATATTTTTTTTTAAAAAACTGCTTGTCAAATATAGATGTTTATGAAGAATAACGACATTTCAACTCAAATTTTTTACTACATTTAAAAAAATTGCTTACAGTTTAGGAACAATTTCAAATCTCATTTTCTCCAAGGCAGGGTCTTCTTTTAACATACTTTCAGCTACGGGATACATGCTATCAAAATTAAAATCGAACATTACACCTGTTGGTGGATTTCTCAAGAAATTCCTTTTATCCTGTTAGAAAAATAAAAGCAAAATATTTCTGAATAACTATTTGTAATATACTTAAAATAAAAATACAAAATTTAGAGGATAAAATCATTTTAAACAAGTTTAACAATAGAGCTTTCCAACCAATATTTAAAAATAAATTTTAACTCAAATTTGGTTCTGGAGCGTTATAAAAACAGTTTAATATAATACTGCCAAAACTACATTACCAAATATATCAGTTAAGGGCAGATTGATCTAAATTTAAAATGCAAAAAGTATACAATAATACTAAGAGTTTACTTAAAAGAATATCATTAAAGAAAAATCTTACTTGTAAAAATTCATTCAGGTGCACATACAAATTTGAAATAATTTTTTATACTTTCATAATTACATTTTTGAAGATTAAACATTAAAACAAAAAATTAGTTTTCCTGAAACTTACACAATTTAATATACAACACAATTATAGCAAAGATGCTGATGCAACAGTAATGAAAATTTCATATTACAAACAAAATTTAATTACCAAATCAAAAGATATATATATATATATGTGTGTGTGTGTGTGATAGAAAAAGATAGGTTGCAGTGAGGTGAAACTGAGAAATGGTAATAAAAACAATAAATGTAGCTTTCAGAAGCTAAACTTCAATCGCAATAGTGTGCCTCATTGATAAAATAGCACCATTACAAGCATTAATGCATTTTGCCATGGTTGGGCTGCTAGATAGATGTGATTCAGGAAATGAAACAAACGAGTTATTTAGCATTTATTTCTGAAATAAATGAAAACTAATGTAAACCTAGTGTATTACCAAAAAAAGGAAATGAGATGAGAATGTAAAATATCCCCCATAAAGAGTGATAGTAATAAAAATGGACTAAATTAAAATAATCTTTCCTCAGGATGAGGCTTGTTTCGAACCTAGTTCCTAAATTCAATGAAGAGATACTTTTAAGGGCGACTCCTGGCACTATAATTTAGAAAGGGTGTACAAATACTGTTTTATTAATTTTTTATTACTACACAATATTAAAAAAGGTCAAAAATAACTTATAGCCTACTTGAAACTTTCAACTAATGCCACTGGACTGCATGCATCTAAAGAGAAGTACCATAATGTTCTAGAACAAGCATGTCAAACTGATGGCACATAACCGTTTAAGACCGAACCTGTATGATCATGCGGGTTAGACATTACGCTCCGTTGGTTTGACAATGTTCTAAGTAGCATTTTCGCCAAAATTGAGATTATGAGTTTATACTAAATTAGATCTATAAAACAAACTGACTTTAGTTGAATTCTAGTGGTAAATAAACGAACTACTAGTGTACCATGGTTCTATCACTGCAGACGATATTTATACTTTTCAGTTTGACCAAGTTCTAACTGCGTTTTTTCCGTGAGAAGGTTCTATCTGCTTTTATTTTGACCACTAATCAGCTGTATCATTACTCTAGCAGGCTATGATTGTTTGAGTACTAACGAGGATTTTCATTCATTATAAAAGTTTTGTGTACCGATTTAAATTCATTGACATAGCAACATGGAAAATAAGTTGGGCGATATAGAAAGCTTTCCTGATTTATTCAGCGACACAGGCAATGAAATTGATTTCGTCCATTCCACATCAAGTGAGAGCAGCAATGACAGTTTCATTCTGAGTTTGAGGTAATCTCTTTATTGTCATATTTAATTATTTTGTAATACGGTATTTTTAAGGAGAATAATATTTACGCATATCATATTGCATAAACTATAATATAAAGCTACACTATTAGCATACTATTTCTAACCACGTCCTTTATTACCAGCTAAACATCTTTTTTGGTTACTGGAGAAAGAAGCAAAGGCGTTTAATGCTTAAAGAAGTGCCATCACCCAAGAATAATGAGACGAATCATGAGACGAAGTTTCATAATATAAATTATAATGAAACTTCAGCCGGAATCGAAGACAAAGAACAAATTGATGTTCCAAACACAGAGATTAATGAGTAAGTTTAGTTTCAGGCTAGCTATATTTATTTACAACTTTGTATTGTTGCAAATGTTTGATGTGCTGCCTGGAATAGACTAGGCCTATGGCTTTTAAGAGAAAAATGAATAAAAGAGAAACAAAATAATAAGCTTTCAAAAAGGTAAAGTTCCTCTGGCCACTATATTTTTAGAGTTTATAATTTAAGTTTATTTTTATTTGTTAAATATTTGACTATAATATAGTGTTAGTTTTTATTATTCTTTTCGTCTCAAAAGGGGAACATTTTTTGACTTAAGAATAAAATCCCCTTTGGACTATATAATACACACCCTACGGTAAAAGATTTATTTGAAACTCAATATTAATGTTTTTTAAAATTATTTTTAGAATACAAGAACATCACCAAACCTCAAAGAAATCTTGGAAAATTGTGGCTAATCCTATGAAATGGAAGTGTAATGCAAGGAAAATAGCTCACCAAACAGGCAAATCTTACATAAGCAAAAGGGGGGGGGGGAATGTGCCAGAAAGAAGAGCAAAATCTGAGGAAAATAAAATAACTGAATTGATGCGGATTCGTGTGTTCCACAAAACCGAAATTCAATCATTTCAAACTCAGTTCTACATTTTCTGAAGGATAATCCTCAAGTAAAATCAGTAACTATGAAGTTCTCTTTACCACGACACTCATGTGTCCAAGTTGATAGCATTCACAGCAACATTGAAAAAGCCATGATACCAATTGTTAATTTAATGTTGAAATAAATGAAAAATAGGAAAATATGTTAGTTACGAGTTAATATAATTGCTCTTTAGGTGTAATATTTGTTTACCCGCACGATCGTGCGGGTTTATTTGAGCTCACTGTCTGAAAATCGACTTCCTTTCTGTAGTGTCTTCTCAAAGGATCTGATGCACACCTTTTGTCACCTGTTTTCTTTCGACTGTGTCACTAAGTAATGGCCTTAAGACTTGAAATGGGTACTATATGAAGAAGAAAAAAATTTACTTAGAAAATACATGGTTCATTTCCTATCACCGAAAAATGAAATATTTTACATATAAACAATTTTTTCTGCCTAGCTTTTTCAAAAGAGAGTTTCATGAAATATGTCCCATAGCCTCTAACGGTCTTCAGTATTCCTTGAGAAACTTCCGCATATTGCATTGTCATTTTTACCATATGAGCACTCAAATGTGACAAGTTCTTTCAAAGTATTTTGAAGGATCTCCTTGACAGCTTTGGAACAAAGCAGACTACTCACAGAAAGTTCCACACTAGGATTTCACTCTATCATTGAAATCCTATCTTCCTCCTTAGTTTACTATTGGGGAAGCAAGAATTTGTTGTCAGTATGTGTGTTCGTAATTATTCAGTTCCGACAAAGAAACTAAGTACAAAAGCCGTCAAAACTGACACTATGATGAGCGATCACATCTGCATATCTGGAAATACCTCCAATCCTAATGATCATGGGAAATGCTGCGGGGTCCCTCCTTGAATATAATCAATATAGGAAAGGAATATGTACTCAATAGACATTGTTGGAGGAAATACAAGAAGATTTTCTAAAGAAGCAGGGGATCAAAGGGGGCCATCTGACATTTCGTTAAGGCGCTGCAATTTCTATTGTGCAAGAAAGAATGGAAAGCGAACAACCAGATATTGCATGATCCGCGAAGTTTCATTTGCCTTCTAAAAATACAGGAGAATCCCTTATTTCAGAAGTTTCGCTGCATATAAATTCAGGAACAGCATTTTTTTAATACACATGTATATTTTTGAAAAAATAATTCTATGTTATATATTTTTATATTTCTGTGCTATGAAATATATAAATTATTTTATTTGTACAAGTATTAATTTTAAAATACTAGTTACAGGTAATTTAAATTAAACACGGTTAGAATAACTTATATAGTAATTATTTAAGTAACTTTTGTTTTAAGTTTGAAGATAAATATATATATTTATCCCTTCTTTTTTACTAAAAGTTTATATCAAAACTTAGAAAAAATAAATTAGGTGAATCTTACATAGATAATGCCTAACCCGCACGATCGTACTGGTTAACGTCGACACAGAAAAAGCCTGACCCGCGCGATTGTACGGGTTCACATTGACACAGAAAAAGCCTAATCCGCAAGATTGTATGGGTGCACTCCTGCATTTGAGAGACATGCTAAATTTTTAAAATTATTTTTTACAGTACCAGTAGGATCCAAGACTACCTATAAACTATTAAAAAATTAAATTAAGGATGAAAATATCACCGGTCATAAAGGGATATCAAGGAATTTTATAGTCCAGCCATTGTGAAAGAAGTTTCAATCATACATGCCAACATTGGAAAGGTGGCTGTCCGTAACAGAAGGTCTACGAGGGTGGAAAATGTGCATGCGTGCACACAAGGAGACAGGCTCGTGTCAAAATTTTGAATTTATGATCATTTATATATTTTATCCTATTTTAAATACTCAAAAATTTCTATGTTTAAGAAAAATATCTTATGTGAATAAATAATACAAGAAATTTATATATTACTATTATTAGAAGAATTAGAAATACAATTTTTTCAAAAGCATGAAATGTTGGAAAAAAATCTGGATAGTCAAGTCAACAAGGAATACAACCAAAATGACTGTGTACAAGGGGGAAAAAACTCGTTTCTGTAGAAATTTTAATCTTATCCGTAGTTACGTAGTTTGCGAAAATGTTCGATAAAATCCATACTAACTACAGAGAATCCATAGCAGTTGGTATGTATGGTTTCAATAAACATTTAAAAGCTGAATTATTTTTAATAAATTTCCAACTACATATAATAACATACAGCATATCACAATATTTAATGTGATGAATTACTAGTTTTGTCAATCTGTGTGTTAATGGTAAATTAAACACATTAACCCTGGAATGGTAACATTGAATCAAATTGACTTCTTTTCCTATTCAAACTGCGAAGTGAAGTTACCATTTTAGGGTTAATATCCTTCTGATCACTTGTGAGAATAGGTATGCTTCCATGTAGCCAGATGGTCAATATCACTTAGAACTATTTCTTATCACCATACGAATTTAAGTAAATGCACCAGTGATACCTCAAAGAAAGTTGGCACCTCAGAAGTTGTGTATTGAGAACTACTACATATTTTTACCTGCTGCAATATTACCAGTTCTCAATTTACCTTCATAAAGAAAGGTACACTTGAATTATTTTTGACTCTGCCAAGTCAATTCCTATTCATTGTTAGGTTTTTTTAGCCTGGTGCAATCCTCCTAGTTAATCATTGAAAAATCTATTTTTTCACTCCCAATTTAAAGATGAGATATAATACACAATATATTTGTGAATGTGAAAATATACATTGCTCTCTTATCTTTTAATTGCAATAAATTACTCAATATTAACTCATCCGCTTCTATTCTAAAAGGTTCATTAGAAACAAGTGACAGTAGAACGGAATATTAACCAGTTCATTAATGCAAACATTTTCAAGACAAATGGGAATTGGATAACTTCTGTGGGAAGTTAAAATTGTCTTCTTAATTCGTACCAATGCTATTATTCTACCAAAAGTAAATAACATATAATAGGGCTATGAGCAGAATAAACCAATATAAGAAAGCTTCGAAGGGTTGATAAGACAAGTTGAAAGAGTTCAAAAGTTAAGACTGAAAAATGATCAGTTTCTATTTATTCAATTATTAAATAAAAGGCGAATGAGCATTTAATTGGAGTTAACTTCTAAATACTCAAAACCTTCCAAAAAAGGAGATTTCATAAAGGAATGTCTAATTAGGTTGCAGAAATTCTTTGTCCTGAAAATGAAGGGATTGGACAAAAGTAATCTAAAAAATTTACAGGCCTGGCAGAGCTGAATTTATAGCAAGCCGTGAGAACTTAAAATCTTTGGAAGTTTTCTTTGTTTATACCTAATCGAATGGGGGTAATTGAGAGCCACTAAGATTCTGATGGAAAGAAAAAAATTCATTAATGTTTTACAAACATTTACCAGCTAACTTCAAAATTCACATATGAAATTATACTGCCTACAGATTCCTCCAGAGAGAAAAAATTGATTACAGAGAAGAGAAGCCTGGTGTCAGTTAAAAAGTATAAATCATGCCATGGTAAGAACCTTATCTATACTCTTCTTGAAGTAAATCTTCATTTCAATGCATGATTTTTTTTTTCGACTGCATAAACTGAAACCATTTTTTGGCTGCTGCTAACTTTTGGATTCGACATGCCTGCTCTAGATACAACATGTAAAAAGACCCAAAGATCCAGAATAATGAATAGGGATTTAAAATGCCAATTCAAAGATATGAAACATAATAAAAACAAAAAATAAAACTTTGTATAGGACCTCTATGAAAGGTAAGATATACAACTACTGGACAGCCCTGGAAATTCTTTGAATACATTTGTATAGAATGTAACACGACCTTTCATCGGTGAATTTAAAATATTTGAAGAAAATTGTAAATACTTTTGAATCACTATAATTTCTTATAAAACTGAAAGAATAAAACAATGGTTTTATTTTTAAGTATAAAAAAATTAGGATAAAACAGAAAGGTTTAAGAGTCATCCACTGCAAAATATCTATGAAGAACAAAATTAATAAAATAAAAAAAAAGTTAAAATGATTTAAAATATATGCACAACAGAGAGAAAGAAATAGGAAAAACTAAACAATTAATACTTTTTGGCATAAGCATATTCAAAACAATATTAGAAAGTGGTAGTGACAAATAAAAATCTACTAACAGCTGACAAAGATAAAATTTGTTGTTTCACATTTTCTTCATCTTCTGTACCAGCCCAGGGTGGAGGAGCCTCATCTTTGGAGCCAGAATTTTTACTTGTTACAAAAGCCTCTTGTTCCTTATTGAAATCTCCTAATATACTCTATGAAAGACAGAAACAAAGAGTAAAAATATATTTACACATTAGACTTTGCAATAATCGATGTAATAAGGTGAAAGTGAAAAACTTTACCATACAACATAGAAACCATTTAAAGGTTTAAAAAATTCAGATATTTCTTTCAAGTATATAAAAAAATTTGGTGTAGCATAATGCAATCTTTAGTAAAGTAACAGTAACATTTCTGATTTCCCACTATCTGTCTTAATACATTGAATGGTAAGCACAATATAACTTATGATTATTAAGATTTCTCAAAATATGTCTGGCAATCAATGGTTAAGCAATGAATTTTGTCAGTCAGTAAAAGAAAAGAAATTTCTTTTTATAAAATTTTTAAGACAAATAAAATTTTAGAAGACTTTTCATACACTTCTATAAATATTAGTAGCAAAGCACATTATTCTAGGGTAGCTTAACTGATTACTTATCATAAAAATATAAAACAGTGAATCGTGATCATGAAATCCTTTATTCCTTGAAAGCAAATGTTCAAGGGGGAAGTTCAGCATTTTAAAAAACTCATGAAAGTAATCCGTTTTTATAGAAAAAAATCATTCAATTTCAAATATGCAATTGAAATTTTACATAAAAATTTATTTATTTAAATATTGAGGGCGAAAGATGCACTGAAATAGCAGGAATGATGATGCAATCCAAAATGAACTCTCATTGGCCCAGAAGATTTTGGCGTCACCTATGCCCTTCGCATCCTATCGGTACTCCGTAATGAAAACTCCCTTCCGTTCTTCGCATTTTTATGTTTCACGACTTACGTGCTTGTTTTGATTCCAGGTGATTATATTAGCTTACATTTTAGAAGTGAATTTTTAGATGTTTTCATGTTTAATTTCACAATGGATATTGGTTTTGTCAGGGATGAGATTGGCAAAAACATAAAAAGACTGAAATCATACGCGAGCAAAAAATCTGTACCATAATTTATATGCGAAAGAAGTAAAACAACAAAACATGTAACATGATGAAAATATTACACTGTAATAATTAATAACTTAATTATTTATAATTCAGTACATATAAATAAGAAAAATAATATTAAATTAATATTAAATCATTCACATTAAAAGTTAACACATCATCAGGGCCATCTTCAAATACAAAATTAGACATTAAAACATATTTACCACATGTACATCACTGAGAAGCAACATTCACCCAACAGAAGTCTGAGAAGAATTATATTTAATAGCCTTCTGATAAAAGATAGCTCAAAAAATAAAAATAATGACAAATAATTTCTTTTGCTTCATGCAATTGTGTAAAGTATATTAGCTCTTTATAAATTATATTAATGTATCATAAACTGATTTCTGTTTTATTTCTTTTATTTTTCTACTTTTTTGCAAAAGTAACAGCACAATGATTTTGCACCTTATAAAGTGAGAGGGGTTGAGAAGATGTACAGTTACAATGACAGATTCATTTAGTATTACTGTTATTTGAAACCCTTTGAAACATTTCCTTAATTGTTAAATAAGTGGTTTTCTTTCGTTTTTTTATTTGTGTGGCTTTTGTTGGTAACAGATTTGGAGGGCTCCTATCTTTGACAGATTTTTCTTCACTAAAGGATGTGTTTGCATCCTCTGCAAGTTTATTTTCCGTAGAGGCTACAGTTTTTGCACAGTCTTCATTAGTATCTCTTTGTTTAATTACTGGCATAGGTGTTGGGACTACATTATCTCTAGAATGCCTAGGTAAATCATCGATTGTATTTTTTATTTTGAGAAGATTTTTTTTATGTCTCATTCTCTGCTTTTTTGCACACAGCTTTTTAGCTGCCTCTTTCGACAGGAGTTTTTCTTTTTTTTTATGTAGTTTATTTATTTATTTATTTATTTTTTATTTCTTCATCTTGGTACACCATACAAAATGACCTTAAGTTTTCAACTAATTTTTTTTCCAAAATGTTCATGCAATTTTTTTTTTTTTTTTTGCAAAATATGCCACAGAGGTTTTGTTTTCTGCAAAAAGGTGGTGCTTAATACTTTGAATGGCACTGAATGTTGGAATGTTCATCCTTGTAGAGCTTGCAGATATAATGTTGATTCGTCAGTAGAAGATGAATCAGCTAGTTTCCTAGCCAGTGGAGTTAAGCCGCACTATTGAGCATATTTTCCCAGAATTTTCTTTTGAAAAAGTAAGATAGGAAAGTTTATTTTCTTTGCGTAAAAGCGGAATTTTCGGAAGAAAAAGCAAATTTTTGCAGGGGAAAAAAATCGGAAATCCGGGGAAGGGGAGGAAAAAAAAACGGAATTTCTCCAAAATAACAAAAAAAAGCGGATTCGCGAAAAAGCGGAAGAATCTCATCCCTGTTTTGTACAAGGAAAATCGGATAATTTGCCAAGGATTGATTCCACAATGATGGCAATGTATTTCAAGAAAAAGGTTATTCACTTTCTATCAATAAAATCCTACTCTTCTTTTTGGTTTACTTCAAGGGAAGCAACACAAATTTGTTGTTAGTATATGTATTATTCAGTTCCGACAAAGGAACTGGTCACAAAACACAGACAAAAGCGCATCTAGTGCCAGTCGTAAATTATCTTGCGAAGAAAAACTGTTCTGACCTTCCCCTTGAATACATGCAGTAACCAGAAAGAAGCTACATACTATACACAAAAAGACTTCGCTTTAGGAAAAACAGATAGGGTTTCAAAAGCTTATGACAGTGATAAGTTAGAGGAACCCTTAGATATTCCGAGAAGACGATGACTTTCACTAGAAAGAGTGAAAAGCTAAGAATCCGATTTTGCATGATCTGTGTAAATTCGCATGCCTACACACACAGAGAGAGAAAAAGAAATATACTTATTTCAGAAGTTCCTCTCAAAATAAATTCAAGTACAGCATTTTTTTATTAAATACATGCATGCCTTTGAAAAATTAATTTTATTTTATATTGTTTTATTTTACCATGCTGTGATGCACAAAGGAAATAATTTATATACAAGTATTAATTTTAACATATCAGTTAAGAGTAATTAATATAAAATCTGGTTAAAATAAATTATATAAAGAAACCTATATAAATTTATAATAATACTAAAACTAGACCAAATGTGACTGAACTAGAATTAACTTTTTGAAAGCTGATTTTGATTTGAATATATTCATTGAATCTAAATAATTGATTTTGCATCAAAAATTAATTCTGAGTATATTTTCTTTGCACTACAAATGAAAATGAATTTCATCATCAAAAAAGTCATAATATTAAACTTATTTTTTAAGATATTCTAATTAATTTTCAATTGTACTGTAATTTTTAAAGAAATATATGAAACATTCCAAAAACTAATGAAATAATTTATGTAGTAAAATAACAAAAGCGAATTTTTTTTAAAAAAAAAATATTTTAAAAGGTTGAACAGCCTCTGTTCCAATGCCTTTCAAAGGGTTAAAATATAAATTCCATGTAATCAAAAAACTAACTAAATTTTATTTGCTTTAAAATATCCATTTATTTTTTGGAGCTAACCTCACCTTATACTTCTTTTCAGAACAAAAAAGATATTACATTCAAAGTTGTTTTTTACAGTAGTTTCTGATATTGGTATGGAAGAACACTGGTTTCTTAAAATATAAATTCCGTGTAATAAAAGAAAAGGAGGATAATACATGAGAAAATAACTATTTTTTGCTGCTAATCTCACCATTTTCAAAACAAAACAGATATGCAATTCAAAGCCATTTTATACTTTGCTTCGTGATATACAATTTTAATATATATAATAAATATTAATTACTCACATAAAAATTATCTGCACAGACATGACAAAAGCTGCTTGTAGTTAACTTCGGATTAACTTTATCATCTCTCCTCATCGCTTGACACCACTTTTTGCGAAGAACATCGTTATTTGGTACATGGATAAATAATTTATCGGGAGCAGTTATAGTTTTATTAACACATTTAACCTTCCAGCAGGTGTGCTTGCGCAAATTTTATGACAAACAGGATTTTTCATGCCCTGTTCTCATATTTGGAGTCAAAACTGTCTGAAGGTCATTGCTATTCCTTCGTGCGACCCTTATCTTCAGGATAAAATGGGTTTGTCCGAGTTTCAAGGCGATTTCATACTGTTTTATGCTTCTGTTGTAAAAATTATGATGCACGCCCACTCGCGTAATTTGACTTTTTTTTTCACGTCTTAACGTTTCAGTTTGATAATTATATATCCAGTGCGCATTACAGCAATTTAATATTTCATTTTACATTGTCAAAAATATTTAACTTGTAATAAGCCAGCCAATAATCCACCAAGCCAAAGAATTTTCTTGAAAACACTCAGTCTTATGAAAACACCTCACTACTCGAGCCTAAAAAATCTGATGATAGCCATATGACATAACCATGTTTTTAAATCTAAATTATGCATAACAACCTGAAAAAGCAAGTGAACAGTAACCAGCATTGAGAAAAAGAGCTTGTGATTTGTGTTTGAAAGAAGTAAAATGGTCATCAAAATCCATGAAATACAGTAGGTACAATATATAGTATATTTGTAAGCGTCACTCTCTGGCAAAAGTTCGTTTCCAATGCAAGGACAATGATAAGAAACTAAGAAGAAAGTCTTTGTTGTGCAATCTTAGTTGGTATTATACTATTTATTATTATATATTACTTAATACCTTTTTCATAAAATAATAGCATTAAATCTCATTGCTTTCTCTGATATCAGTATAATTTTCGATTTTGAAAATATAAAAATTAATTTTCACTCTTGATGCAAGAATTTGCTTTTCTGATGTGTCTCTTATTACTATAATGAAGTAACTTACAACTGTAAGGGTAAAAATTAAGAAACTTATTGTGTTGTAAAAAGTACGACATGCGCCCGCTCGTGTAAAAATTTTAGAGCGCCCGCTGGAAGGTTAAGAACAATACAATATTTGTATCTTTTCGACATTATTTAATCTGATGCAATGGTCTGAAAATACAGAAAAAAGCAAAACTTCTATAGCGAGTGAACGGAAACTAGTTGCTGTGTGGGCATACGTGACATTAGATCCATATCGTGCCAGAATGGATTGTTTTTCCCGACAAATCTCAGAGACGAACTTTGATTGCAAATTTTAAAAAACAAAACGGCCTGAAATTTTAAATATTCTTGTTCATATTTTAAGCATTCTAGATCGATTAAAAAGAATTTTTTAAAAAATGCTGAACTTCCCCATTGTGCATAACAAAAAATGAATTTGGTATTGGTTCAATATCGCATAATCATAGAACTATCTAAAACAGCATTTCTTTATAATTAGATGTACAAAACACAAGCAATATTATTCCAAAATTTTTATCAGGAGACTGCTACAAAGAAAAATGTTCACTATTACTGATCTTTGACCTGGTATATGTTTCACAAAGAGCATGTAATTTAAACAAGCCTGTGAAAAAAATGCAACAAACTTTGATTAAAATTAAAAGAAAGCTCCATTTTTTGAAAAAGCTTGCTTTCCAAACTTTTCTGTCATGATATAACTTGGAACAGATTAATAATTGTCTTTACATAATAATGCAACAATGTACTCGATGAGATCCAATTGTCTAACATAGAATTTTACAATATGTTAGCATTCCTACATTTTCAAAATGGCTTTGTGTGGCTTCTGTGGTTCCCAAAACTCAAAAGAGTTGTAAAGATCATAGTATCATGATGTGAGATGGAAGAAAATAAAATGGGAGAGGTATATGTATTAGGAATTAATTGGCAATCCTAAGAATAATACTTCAAATGTTAAAAAACATTTTAACTACTTTTATTATAAAAAAATCAATTTTATAATAAATATTTATTGTGTCATATATATTGTACTTCAAAGACTGTAATTTGCATTTTAAGGCATTTCTCATTATATATACAAATTTATATGACAAGAAATTGTATTAGTCATCAACATTTTCAATCAAGTCTGAATTTATCGGTCATATCTGTGAAATTATCTTTCATTCTTACACAATACAGAAAGTAAATAAGAGAAAGATAAACATTATCATCATTTTTACAAATTTAATTTAGTTAAATTAGCACCCTGTTTTGAAGCCGCACAAAGGCTATTTTCAGATGGACCAAGTGATCTTGAACAGTGATCAGATGATGATGGTGGCATCCAAGCAGTATCCTACTCTCTAAAATTCCACACCAATACGAAGATGTTTGAGTCTCAATGACAGATTTAATGTGTGCTAAACCTAGACACATGGAAAATCTTTGCTAGAGTCAGGTTTTGAACTAACAGTCCTCTGATCCCAAAGATAAGACCTATCCACCAGATCACCGTGGCTGTCCTTAATTTTTACACAGACAAAAACATACCATTATATTCACATAAATGAAACCACAGCATAAAGTATTTCATAATGCAGAAATAAGTATAGAAATGTTTAATTTATTAGATAAAAAAAATCCATAAAGTTTCAAATTAAGAACTGTACATACATTTTCTTCAACCGTAGTTTTCAACTGTTTAGCTGTTTCAGTAAGGGTGCGACTAGTTTTATTTGCAATACCATACAGAAAACCTGTAACAAAAACAAATTTTATGAAAATAGTAGCTTAATAAAATTTCTGAAAATTTCAACATATCCACAAATGCCATTAGACATAATATATTTAAACCTTTAAATATTCTTTTTACAGTATTATAGTTTTCACTACTGTTGAATTTCAATTACAGCTGGAAGGCAAAATGCAGTAAGGATAAATAAGAAACCTGGAAGATTATCATCATTTTTTTTGCTGTTGTTGGTTCATACCAAAGCAAAAAAGGTTCAGATTTCTTTTTGTTGAGGCTTCCAGTCATTGGCCATGGACATGTTAGAATTTCATTGATAAATCTAATTGCTATACCAGCCCAATACAGAGGAAAATAATCTTGATCTACATCTAAGAAGAAAAATTTTTGAACATTAAAAATTTCCTCAAAATATTTAAAACCTTTTCTACTTTTCACAGCATAAGTAACTTGTCCCATTACAAAATTCTAAAGTGTCTGTTATAAAACTGAATAATTTTGGTAACAAAAGATTAACAGACTTTTCCCTATAAATTAGACACCATATTCTTCTAGTATAAACAAACTTCTTACAGCAACATGTGCTATTACAGTAGTCCAGTGAACATCAGACGAATGGACTGTTGGATAAATGATTAATAGCGAAAGCATGTTTACTACACGAAATATGCAAAATGATACAGAAAATTATGCTATTTGTAATAAATAATACAAAATATAATTCAAAATATTTACAGCAGTCTACTGTTTACATCCCCCCCCCCAAAGTCACTATATAATGGTAAGCAGCGACTTGTTTTCCCTTTCATGTTATCCAATCGTCCTTCTAAAAATGCCAGAATACTGAAAAGCCAGATTGGAAAAATGCTGGATTATGGAGAGACTACTATACTAGCATAAAATGAATTGATTCATATAAGTGCAACTGCATATCTTGTATTTACAAATAAGATTTTTCATGATAAAAAATCGTAATTTATGAAATTTCAAGTTTGTCAGGAAAAGATAAAACTGTTTGAAATATAATATTACTCTTTCTCTATGAAGAATTTAAAAAATATCTCTTATAAAGATACATTAAAAGTTGACATCTCAAGAAAACCGTTAAAAAGTTGATTGACGGATAAGAACCAAGTCTGAACAAAAGTTGATTCATGGCTAAAAACTAAGCCTGAAAAATAAAACAAATACTTAATTTCTTACATTCAATAAAATATCATTAGAAGGGGAAATAAAATTTTTTCTCCCTCCCCCTTCCAGAAATATAAAAACATTGCTAAAAAACAATCTTCCTAATGACGTCGAGTTTTTTTCTGGAGTTTTTAATTTTTTTTATTACGACACAAATTTTACAAAAAAAAAAATAAAAAAAAAAATTAAAAAAAAAAAAAAAATCACAACCTGGATTTTGAAGAAAATTCAATATATGCTTAGTTATCAAAGACTACTTAGAGTCTTAGTACAGTTTCATACAATGTTTTAAGCTTCAGATAACAATATCCGTTTTAAAATTATTTGTTTGTTGTCGGACTCGAATACTATTTTCTCCACACAAATTGAAATTTAAAATAAAGCTTTGGATATGAAGGTTCTGAAAATGTCTCATATTTTTTAAAAATTAACATCACCTAGTTTTTCCAATTCCAATGAGTATTCTCCCTTCATTTTACAGAAGAAATATAACTTAATTTCTATTTTGTTATTTTCATCCAATATAAAAGTTATATTCATTAAATATTCAATTAAGTAAATTATTCACTTAGAGACTAATCACATTTGGTTTTAAAAAGTAGGTTCTTGTAGAGCAGCATAATGAAAGACATGGGGGAAAAATACACATCTGAAATTTTAGAACTTGGGGAGAAAAAGAAAAAAAAACATTTTCTAGCATGCTTCATAAAATAGTCAATTTAGTTGAAGATAAATTAATGAAGAGTTAAAGCAAACCACAAATATAACTAGCTTTATAAAATGCTAATCAACATTGCTTTTGTTCATTTGACAATTTAGCTATCAAAAGATTCATACTCTCATGCTTTTTGTTTAATCCTCCAAACACCCAATTATTTTGATTTTATAGCTTTCAGATTTAAAAAAATTAAAAGACTTTAAAGTGAATGAACCAAGCTTTTTTTTTTTTTGTATTTAATCATACCTTTGAAATTTTAAGAATAATTTATCGATGGATGTTTAAGAAAATATACATATAAATACAAATTATCTGTTTAAAGCTGAACATGAAAAGTGGGAAAAGCTGGTTCTGCCAAACAGAGGATTAATCATTTAATTAAAATTGGGGTGATTGTGATTACATTTCAAAAATCCTGAAAACTTGTATAGTGTAAAAATTTGACAATTTTGAATAATCCAGAATGTTAACGTGACATACATACAAGCATATTTTAACAAAATGACTGGATATTCAATAATTTACTGAGACAAGAAATTTAACTACTTCGATGAATTTGATATAATCTAAAATATTTACATTTTTACAATATATTAATGATAAATCTTCTATACTTATAAAAGGCAATGTTTGTGTGTGTCCGTGCGATGTCTAGACGAATCTATTGCACTTACAGCCTTGAACTTTGGCACACAGGTAGTCTTAATGGTGACTCAATGCACCTCGAAGCCAGAATTTTAAAATTTAATCTACAAATTTTTTTATTTAATATTTTGTATTGTTTTGGTTGATTTTTCACACTAATTTCTCAATAAAATGGTTTCGGAAAATTGTATGAAAAAAATATATACACCATCGGAAAGAGCACACGATTTTCGTTCTAATGAAGTTAGTTTTGAATTTCTAACGTAATTTACTGAACTTTGAGAAATTTTTTAAAAACAGTCAGTTAACCCTAAAAAATTTTGTTTGGAATTTCAATTTCTTGCATCTGACGTTCGAATTTTGTTATCAATTTGAAATATGTTGAAGTAATAAATATAACATTTCTCCGTGATTTAAAACAAGAATGGTTAAAATTGAACAGTTGGTTGAATTTTAATTATTTTTTTTTCTGAAGTGTTAAAAAATTTTTGCTTCAAAATTCCCTTTATGATTTTTCGTAATCAAAGTCGCATGACGTATTTTCCCAACATGCATTTCGTCGAAACCATGCGACGTCATAATCCCTTTGCTTTGCGTCGACAGATCATTCTTTTAACTTGTTTGTTTTTATAGTGTTTGATAGTCGAGCATATGGCTGATTTCTTTAGTTAGAAAAGACTAGGAAAAATGAAATATGACTTCAAGGAGCTATTTACATAATGTGGCTTCAAAGTTTAAACCTGAAGTGAAAGATTTCATCTCTTTTTTTTTTTCTTCTTCTCTGATTCATTTTGGATATATTTAAATACTATAGAAATTATATTTGTCTGTATCTTTCGAGGCATATTGTTCCATTTGAAATCGTTTAAAATTTCATTCGGTTTTCATTCTTTCACATTTTACCTGGTTTATAGGAATCAATCTTTTAAATCCTAAAAAAAAAATTTCGTAAATATTGGTTTATTTGATACTCTGTACTGTTTTCCTACAGTTCAAATGTCATTATCGCGTAGAAAAATAAGCAGGAAAATCAATAATTTGTATCTTTTGTTTTGTTTTTTGCTTTCAAAACCTTTTTGTGTCACTGTGGCCGATTTTTTTTTTTTGAAGTTCTAATTCTACGGGCAAAGCTGTGCACGTACTGTTAGTTTGTTCTACAACAAAATTTGAAATAGATGGTGAACCTCTAAAAAAACCTGGAAATTCCGAAATTGAGAGAGTAAAAAATCAGGAACATAATCACCCCAGTAAAAAATATATTCAGGAGATTCTTATATTTATTAAGATAATTTGTTTTACTTGTTACTGAAAGAGTAAGACTAGCAAAATAGCAATGCGAAAGAAAATTGACTAATACAGTAAGCTTTGATCTTAATTCTTTATAGTTTTGAGTGACTTACACTGCTGTCCTAAGCCTAAAAGGCGTATATAAAAAAACTATAACTTTTGGCTATGAACATTTTAGTAAATGTACATTACACTAGATTTTTGAGATATGTATTTTTTCTTTAGTGGTTTTCTACTATTTCTTAATAAGATTGTCCTTTTTGTTTAGGAATAATGTTGGGTAGCTCACAAACATTACTAAGTATGAAAAATTAGAAAAATAAAAAAAATTGAGAAACACCTTTTAAGCTTAGGAGGGCAGTATAGGTATAACAAATTACTTCCCATCCATAAATGACAAACTATTTAGCCAATTTCTTTTTTGGTACTTGCATGTTATAGTGGGCACCAATATTGAATAGCCAAACAACCGAGATATATCGCCAAGATGGAAGATGGTTTGGTGATGTGAGAACTTTGGTTTTGGGCATGAAGTACGCTTTATATTGGTCTCGTGCACATGCGATGCCTACAGCATCTCATCAGGACAAATTGAGCATACGATGCCTGTGGCATCTGAAGTGGGTACAGGGCAAATTTTTTAAACTTAAGAAAACATCAGCGGCTTCACTTTCATCAAAAGCAGATAACTAGTAGCTAAGCTTGTTCATTGGATGTTAAGAATCTACGTTTTTTTTTTAATTCCAAAATGAGCTCTCACCTCAAAATGTTTGTCAAAAAGTAAACAGGCGAAGAGCATGGCAGTCCTAAACAAATCCGTTCGGAAATTATCAGAACCGTAGAACACTGAACTTACGACCTTGGTGAAATCCGAAGGTCGCCAAGAAAGCTCGGTGGCAGCTTTAAAAAACAAGTACCTTTTTTTTTTTTAAATTGCTCTCTGATGGCTTCGTTATTTCCCTGGGTCCAAAGCTGAAACTACTTTGCTTTTCCATTCCACCACAAAAAGTCAAAACAGTTGGTTTAAATTCAGCATAAAAGGATTTCAACAGTTCATATATACACATTTAGACTGAAAGCTATACAATACAAGCAATAGATACATGATAAATCGTTATTTTATAAGTAACTATTTAAATACTTCAATAATTTTTGATCAGAATATTCTCTTCCTCATCACTACAAGTAAACTATAAATAATTAGTTACAATGAATCTTACTTATGATGGTAGTTTTTCAACAACAGGTAGGGGGAGAGGGGGACACCTTTCAACAGTTAGAATTTCTCTCAAATGGAAATGTTATTTGATGGGCTGATAGGTTGCTAATCAAGTTTGAGAAGAGAACATATTCTGGCAATAGGATTCATTTCATTTCAGAAACCACATGCTTTGCTATGGAATGAGATCTGTTTTGTGACCTGCTAAGTAAAAGCTGAAATTTCTGTACATCACTGAATTTTTCTTACTCTATATTCATTGAGATAAGTTGGATTTATTCACCAAGTTATTTACGATTTTCTGCATCTAGCAATACTATCTGTATCTAGAAATTCCTTTTCTAAAGAGAGTTATAACACTTTAAATTTAATGGCAGCACATAGGGCACCTTTCAACAAACATCAGGGGGCACATTTCAACACTGGTAAAATGTATCCCTCATATTAAGGAAGAATTAATTTAACTAAATAACTTTGAGACTTGGGTAAGATGGTTTGAACTTATATAAAGAAGCATAATAAGTCAGAAGAAAAAGCGATTTCAAAGGCTATGCAATAGGGTGGTCCAAAAAAGGCCTTTTTTTATAAAAAAAAAAAAAAAAAAAAAAAAAAAAAAAAAACAGATTTTTATTGGTCCTACCCTCCTATTTTGTTCCATCTATGTAACAAATAATTATTTTGAAGTTTCCGCTCATAATTTTAATATTTAAGGGTAGCTCCACACCCTCACAGTTCTGTGTTTTTCTATTTTATGCTATTGATGTAGAAAGAATCAAAACTCGAGGTAGGAAAAACATTCAATTTTATTTTGTTAAAATTTCTAGCATTTTGTGAGTTAAAAATAATACAAGTGACATTTAAACAGTAATGAGTGTGCTATGTGCTTGTGCCAGCACCTGCTAAACTCTGCTTTCAGCAATCGGGATACACTCGTCGGTGCTCTTCGATAACCTGCAACAAGAATTGTAGTTGGTCTTCAAAGTGTGTTATTTTCCCATTAAACTCTTTTATGACGGCTATATCCCTTTCAGCATGATAATTAACAACTGGAATTCCTTCGATAATTTTTAGTGCTTTGTAATAATCCTCCTGATGCTCCCAGATTTGTGGATCTACGTGAAGGAACGTATCGGGTAAACTCATTCTTTTAAATAACAAAGCAGACCAATTTGTTACAAAGTCCTCAGATTTCATGTCCATAAAATTTTTGAGCTTAATGTCAGGACGTTTTGCAAGATTATTTTTTCCATTTACTTCTTTCATAGCCTTTATCATTTGTCTTTTAATACAATGAGGCACTTGATTATCAAAAAGAGCTAAGGCCACAAGATCCTCTGATAAATACCAAAGGTGATTGGCTAGTTTTTCTGATGCAACTTTGCTAATTTCTTCATCAATATTTTTATATTGCGATAAAGATTTCATTAAATTAAAATCATTGTATGGTGCATTTTGAGGTAAAGAAGCTGTCATCCAAGCTTTTAAATACACATGTATAGCAAATATACATATTTTTTGCAATCCGTTTTTCTTCTGTTGGAGTAATGATGAATTGGCTTTCTCGACGAATAGAACTTCTGCTTAGAGTAATTTCATCCACTTCATAACCCAAACTCCTTGCCGTTTCAGCAACAACAAACACAGCCTTGCGATCTGAAACTTTTGACCTGTGTAAAGCTGCTGCCAAATATGGTGTCATAACTTTCATTCGCTTTTTGTTTCCTTTTTGCGTATCAACTTCTTTTACTGTAAATAATGCTTGTTCTTCCTGTTCAAACTCATCTGATTCATTAGAAGAAACCAACTGTACAGTTGCTTCCACTTCTTCACATTTTTTTTCATCTGTTGAGACCTTTTGAGACTAGCATTTTTTCTGAAATCTGACATTTTTTGCATTTTCTCAAGATGCTTGTCTACACCTAGCATTGATCCTTGCCTCCCTTTCTCACGCTGAGCTAACAAGAACTCTTTATCTTGAGAATTTTTTATCATGTTCAATGCATTAGCATGTGCTATGTCAAAAATATTATTTAACTTGGAAACAAACTCACCTTCTTTACTCTTTTGTGTCAGCGTGTTTCTATTTTTGTTTTTCTTCAATAACCTCCATTGTTCAAATAGTTTTTCTAGCTTTGGCTGACAATTTCTGAGTTCTTGCACAGGTATTCTGGCTTTTTGCCAAAAGTTTGTTACCTCTTCTATTGTAGTTGTTGACGACTCAATGGTACAAACTTGATCTGCATTGAGCTACCTCATAATATTATTGAAGTGTTTTGAAATTTTGTCTGATTTATTTTTTAACACATTGGAACAAAATAAGAGGGTAGGACCTAAAAAATTTTCACCTTCGAAATTTTGGACCACCCTACTATGCAAGCAGTTCAAGATGGCATGTCTCTTAGAACATCTGCAGACTTGTATAGAATGCCTTATTCTACCTTAATTTATAGATATAAAATAAAGTCTTGACAGTCAGTTGGTCTTTATGATAGCATAACATTGAATACTTCATCCAACTGCTTTAACTCCAAGTATACATTCCGAAAAGTTTTTACCATAGATCAAGAAAGCATGCTTTGAAATTTTATCATTAAAAGTTCAAATATGAACAATGGTTCGACTTGTAAGCAAGTACGACAGCTTGCATATGATTATTAAAAGTGCCTGGGCTCAAGCACTCCAAGTAATTTGGAATGAAAATAATATAGCTGGAATTCACTGAGTTAAGGATTTTATGAATTGTTGGAATAATTAGGCCATTTTAGTCAAAACTGAAAGTAGCACAAAATGACTAGAACAAACAAAGAAAACAAGAAAAATTAAATTAACCTAAAACCAGATAAATTTTATTAGATCACTGTATTTTTCTGTACATTTGTTATATTTTAATAAAATTTATGTTTAATTGAGTGAAATGAGTCATTTGTTGAAAGGTGGCCCATGCCATGTTGAAAAGTGCCCCATGGGTGGGGCACATATCAACAGATTTAGGATTCAGTTGAAATGCAAAATTTCATCTTTTAGTTATGGCTAGGAACACTGATACAAAGCTGAGTAGAAGTCCAAGATTCTGTTGTAACTAACGATGCAAAAAACTGAAATAAAAAATATAAACTTTCTGCAAAAATGAGGTTATACTAAAAATTGCTGAAAGGGGCCCCCCCCCCCCTCCAATCCCCTACTTGCTTATGGCTTTGAGAACTTCTCTAAATTAACATGTTTGGTTATTTGCTTCGGATCTTTGTGAAACCAAGACACAGTATGTTTAATAACCAATAATGATTGTGGGTTGTTCATACTTTCAAGCAGTATGGAGCACGGAAAATTACTGATCGAAAAACTAAAGTTTGTTCATCTTTTGGTTTCTCACTTTCTAAAATTTTACCTACCAAACATATTATGCATGTGATAAAATCACTCAATAAACACAAATAATTCACTCTTGAATTTTTTGGAAACAATCTTTCTATATAGTTTCAGATTTAAGACATTAACTAGAAACCACACATAACAATTCTAACTGAGTGGAATATTTTTCTCCTACTGACATGACACAGCCATTGTCCGGAATCCATCTGGGTATAAAATTGTGTTACCTGGCTCAATCTGTCCTTTTAACACTTGGATGCATGTAATAATCATCATTAATCTTCTTCTTACTAAACGAAATAGTTTTTTTTATAAGATAAATCTTGCCTGGACACATCTTCATTTACTACCATCCCACACACAGCATTTCAATGTTCAGGGCAGAGAGCACAATTTATTTTTGCGGAAAATTGTAACAACTTTAGTTACAGCCCTTGTAGTGAATAATATGCACCTGCAGCAAATTAGTTCCGGAGAATGAATATCGCTCTATAAAAGTTATTTAGTACTTGAAGTTTATTTGTTAAATGATATAAGAGAAAGGAAATCAAATAAATATTTGCTTGCTCAAAATCTTTAGAAAGCCAAAAGGTAACTTGTTCATTTAAAAATTAGTAATCATGCAAATGTTGATTTTTAAGGGTTGAAATATATTGAAGAAAGTAACTTTCAAATTTGTATTAGCTAAAAAATTTCAAATTCATAACAGGATGTTTCACTTTCTACATTTTAGCTGAATTGCATGAGTAACTCTTTCAGCTGGTTCAGCCCAATTACAATTCATGAAAACTATATTTTTGATGAATGCTGGCAGGATTATTTTGAAGCACATAATTTTTTACACTATTCTCCATAGAGATAACCTAGTAGTGCAGATCTAAAAATAAAAATTATTTTAATAAGAATACTCTACTTATATCAAAAGATGGACAAAATCAAATTATATGCAGGAAGATGAAAGTGTTAGCTTCATACCTGTATTACAGTGAAATGGTGGTACATAAATAAAGCCCCCCCCCCTCCCTCGAAAAAAAAGTTTAAATGGAAAACAAAGAACTAAATAGTCAAGTGCCAGTATTTGAAAGAAGGGGGCATGTATTGCTTACAGCTCCACAAACAGAGAAAAGTAACATTCTCTCTTGCACACCTATAACTAAGCATCATTTTGTCTTGTGCACCAGGTGATGCTAGGCACCATTAAGTAAATTTTCCACCATAAGAGCTCCTGCCCCCTTCACCTTTCCTGGAATGACAATAGATTTCACACTTAAATAAGAGTTTCAAGATATGATTAACAAACAATCCAATTTGTGTCAGATCTTCAAACTCTCAATGTGGAAAAGTTAGCAATTATGAAAGAAGAATATACAAGTTTCTGAAATAATTGTGCAATGTGCTAGAGCATTACAGCTTCAATGGATGGGCAAACACCATTTCCAATTCAAGTTTTTAAAATGTTCAGTTAAAAAAAAACATAATAAAATGAAACTTTTACTTTAATATCAATTCATATAAGTCCTAAATCTCAAGAAATTTGGTCAAAAAATATCATACAATAGCATTAAAACCTAATTAAAGTTTTTTTAATAATTTAATTAGGTTTTAATGCTATTGTATGATAGCATTAAAACCTAATTAAATGCATCATTTATTAAAAATTATTTGTTTAATAATTTTTAATAAATGATGCAAACAGTGGTGAATCTAGAATTCGGGTCTGGGAGGGGCTGAGGTCATAAAAATTTTGTATCTTCGTGACGAATGTCAAACATCATAGCTTATGTAAACCAAAACACTTGAACTTGACAGACTTTACTCACCTGACAATAAGAATCATAAAGAACAGTACAATACTTTCAATAATTTAATAAAAAATACAATGAAATAATTAAACAAAAAATATTTTAGACCGCATCAACGCTACAAGTACAAGTGGAATGACTAGAAAAGCAGGAAAATTTTCAAGCCTATCAAGACAGAAAGCAATGTTGTCACATTTTTAATTTTTTTTTTTTTTTAAAAAAAAGGGAAATTAAGAACAAACAGTTTTAGTGATTTTAAATAAAATCAAGAATTCTGGTTTAGCTCTGGGGAGGCTGCAGCCCGATAGCCCCCGGATTCGCCACTGGATGAAAATAAAGTGAAAAATATTGTTTTAGATTTTAACTTTCAAAACTTATTTCTAATACCGCATAAGAAACAAATGAGTACACTTTATTTCTAAGAATATTTTAGAAAGTGCTATTTACATGCAAATGTGAGTTACGAATTCAAATTAAGCAGCAATCTTTTCTACTTAATATGAATGCATTAATTAGCATTAAAATTTGCTGATCAGAAACAATCTACCTTTCCTAACGAATCATACTTGATAGTTACATAAAGAATTTTTTCTGTCATAATTTTCTACCATAGATTTCTTGTAATCCTCTACATGGCTAAACTGGCATTTTTTTTTTTTTTTT
>BGPR01002262.1:164937-181745 GCA_013235015.1 Araneus ventricosus | reverse complement strand
TTAATGAAACAGAACCTGTTTGGAATTCATTTACTGCATTTATTAATTCACAAATTGTAGAACTGGGCAGCAAAAATTTTTCTTGCATTTTCGAAATAAATAATACAGCATTTCTATTGTAGTCTGGGATCAATATTGAATTCTCCCTGAAATTTTCAGCATGATTGGGAACCGATTGAGACAGTTGTACCTGATTTCTGTTTTTGACATGTGTTAAGATCTCACTTAAAATCATTTAACACATAACAAGAGTGATACCTTGACAAATGTGACTTAAAAGAAGAATAAACTGCATATTTCAGCTGACAATTCTTTAGAGGGCAGAAAATAATATCATGTTCCTTAAAATGTGAAATAAACTTACACTTTAGAAAAGATTTAAATCCAAATGTTCTATAAGTTAACATATTTGTATTTTTAGTTTTAAATTCATCATGTTGATACAGGTGCTTTTTAAATGACGAAAAAGTGGTAAATATTATGAGACAACTGTTGAGGGCACAAATATAATAAAAATTAGGATCATATCTGTGAACAAATACAAATGAACATAAGAAAAATCTTTAGCACACAGCAAACTACAAAATAAATAACAGAAAATGACAAAATACAATTTTTTTCAATTTGATATAACTTTAAATGTTATGCTTAAGTGATATTCTGCGATAAAGAGTAAGGACTTGACTACATCGATTCATTCTCGGATACAGTGCAGAAATTGTTGGCTTCGAAATTTCCAACACTGCAAATCTCCTTCAACATCTGAGGTAACCTAACAAAAGAAAAATTATGAAATATTGAAAAATCATTTAAATTATGAATAATGCCTTTAAGCCCCTAAAAATAAATATGCAAATAAGTGCCCTATTAGTGCATTTTGAGGGCTTCTGGGAACCCTGAATAGAGTCGGGTAAGGTAAAATGGGTTGTCAAAATATATGGCTTATAAAACATATTCAAGATGTTTGTTCCGATTTTCATTCCTCAATTGATATTATCTGACTTTCATACCTCAATAGAGGCATTATTTATATAAACTAAATTTCTTCCCACTGCAACTTCTGTATTAAAATTTATACATTCAGTACATTTTGAACGAGCATGATCAGAGTTTTTAAAATTGTGCTATTTGTATAAATACAAAATTTCCATTAACTGTAATAAACGAAATAAGTTCAACTCGTGTTCAACAATTTTCAAAATATTTGTTTTTTCTCAAAAACTAACCATTTAATTACAATTCTTTTGTTATGAATAGGTAGACTAAATCCATATGATAAACGATATGTGCATATTAATACAGAGATGCTTAGTAGCCTCAAAATGAGAACATTTTCAAAGTCACTGTTATTAAAACTTCTCAACAAAGCATTACATTTATTCTGCTTATTTTGTTTGACAAAATTTTCTTATTGGATAATAACACCATTTTTATAAGTCTTGATCATGATTTGTGAAAACGTGCTAGCGGTTTTAGCACATAAGATTTTTCAAGGTAATTTGCAGGGGAAGAAAATTTTGTTCCCAAAGAAATAAAAAAAAATTATATTGTCTCAATCTTATAAACTGACACCTTGAATACATGTGTCTTTCCTAGACCTTTGTGTTTTAGTGGCTCCACTTTTGGAATCTTCTCTGAATATTATATTAAGCTACGCTACCCGTGAACGTTTTAAGAATATGTAAAACTAAATATATTTTTAAAAAAGCGACAGTTTTTTCTTTCAAAGAAAATTGATTTTTTTTTGTTGAAAAATTTATATTCGAAAAATAGAATTACAGAAAAATTTCGTATATCATACCAGAATTTTTATATTTACATCACAAATCAAGTGAAGTGACCTCGTTGTTCCAAAAGAAGCGAATCCAATTTCAAAAGTACTTAAACATAAATAAATGTATTTAGAGTTTTAGGTAATGTTCCCTTCTAAAATCTCAGTTTCTTTCTCTAAAATCCCTTATGTTTGTGTGAGCAATGAAATTTAACTCTACAATGTACTTAAAAACCTGGAGTGGAAAACTACCCAATTACTCAAAACTATTGCATCTTAACATAGGTTAACTTTCTTAATAAATAATTAAATAAAAATGAAAATCATTCAGATTTATATATTTATTTTGTAAATTAATAAATATAATAATTGATCAAATTAAAAATGTTTCAATTATGTATTCGATATAATTTAGCAGCATATATTTAGAATAGCTATTCGATATGTTCAAAAATTATATTGAACCTTATACATCTTATTTATTTCAATATTTTCATAACTTGCGTAAATTTAATTTTAGTTACTACATTGTTGCTTTAGAGTTGTCCAGTAAAGAAAGAGAATAGTAATTTCTCCAAAAATAAGATCTCAGAAAATACAGAAGACATGAATAGGAAATAAAGTAGAGACTCTTTAAATGACACAGTTCAAGTTTAGGAGCTATGCAGATTATATGTCGATTATAAGTTACTTATACTTACAATTTACTAAGCTTACAATTTACTTTTTTCAATTCTTTAAAAAACTATAAATAAATGCATAGATATGAAAGTAAAAAAAAATCTAAACACAAAAAAGAATTATACATATTCCACCCATCCATATTCTTCATAAAAAATATATAATTTTAGATATAACAGTTTTAAGAAGCACAGTATAAATAATAGAAAGATGTTCAAGTTATGAAGGAAACAAAACGTAATAGGAACATTCTTTCAATTTGTTCTTATGATAACTTGATTTTGATAATTTTCATATTATATTTATGCAAGAAGTTTACAAATAGAATACAGAAAACAACAAAGTTGAAGAAAGAATTGTGAAAATACATATGCGTTAACATAAAAAAGCAGCTAAAATATTTAACATACTAGCTTGTTAATTCGTATTACACTTAATACTTTTGCCGTTTTCGACTACATTGACAAAAATCTATTCTTTTCTGCATCAGAATATCAAAACAAATGACCAAAAATGTGCATTTTTAGAAAACTCACCATTAATCTCCTTCTTAAGGTTTACAGTAAGAGTGTGAATAAAGGTGTTCATTTAATGCTTAATCTAATTTACATGAAAACATTTGTTTAAAATTTGATACTATTTTAATTTTGCAAAAACTAAACTAAAAGACAAGATTACACATTCTATAAAGTACAAACTATATTCCTGAAAACAATCATAATATATTTTACATAGTCCTATTAAATAATTGTAGTTTGATTTTTTGTCTTTGAATGCTTGAGTACCGGCATTTTCTATGAACAAATTTGTAAAAATAACTTATTTTTCAATACAATTGCAATCAATCAAAAAATTCTAGAATACATTTTTAGTATTTTTACAAATTTCTTTCTACACAACAATTAGCCACTAAATTATTTTGAGTTACTACAATTGGGTACTAAAGTATTGCGAGTTATACATTAAGCAAATTAATAAACTTGTGACATCAAAATATCAGAAAAAAAGGAAAAACAAACTCACATTTAGATTAGATTAAAATCTAATTCAAAGTTTAAAAGTCCAATAAGGTATCAAACACTATCCTAATGTTAATAATTATAGGGTAGATGATCCAGTTTTGGCAACCTTAAGAGAAAATTTGAAATGGAAATTTCACAGTGGATGACTGTTTAAATCATACTATTCTTTACTACTACTATATATACTATTCTTTAGCAAATTTTATTGGCTTTCTGCTAGTTATGACATTTTTCTGAAGAATATTTCAGATTTTGAGTTATTAATTTTTTAAATAAATTACCCAATTTGCACTGAATTGGTTTTGGCCACCTCTATGCACCAGTTTTGGCCACACTAATATTATATTTTTAACAGACATTTTAATGAATTTTAAGTAAAAATAAATCATTTTTATGCAATATATAGTTTAGTACATTATTTTCTGTTATTTTAAATGTGATTTTTTTGAGGAATTTATAAAGATATGTAAAAAAATTTACCTAAACTGATTTTAGCTGCAGATTTCAGTTTAAAAAAAATAAACAAAAATGCAGAAAAGAATAATTTAATTTGGTTGTAAAATACAAACTATAATTTAATTTGGTTGATAAAATACAAATTATATATGCTTGTATAATTTTTTTTTGATAAAATATGAAAAAAAAAATAGGGAGAGGAATAAACTTAACATTGCAAAAGCATAAATTTTTTTAAAAATCTTACAAATCAAGAATTTGCAGTATTATACTCACTAACAATATCCACAAATATGTATTTTTATAATTTTTAATTACAACATTAATCAAATTCATCAATCATTTTTAAAATTAGAGCAATCCATGCATACAAAAAAAAAATATTCCGCATCATTCGAGTCAGGTTCCTCAAGTTGAAATTTTCTAACATAAATGTGAGGTAAACATTCAAAATGGAGATGTTTTTGACATTCCATTTTGAATGGCCTTTACCAACTTTAGATAGTGAGTAGCAAAATTTTTTTATGGAAATGCTACCTGCCTTCTTATTTTTAATTGGAGCTATTACTATGTAAAATGAAAACAAACAAAACTAAATCAGTTACTTTTATTTTAGAAACAAAACTAAATTAGTTGATTTTATTTCATCCAGGAATTTTTAAATTTATGTAATGGTTTAAAACATGTGGCTAATTTATGTGTGGCCAAAACTGGCACATATAGTAAATTTCAAGTACCAGTTTTGGCCACCGCCCATTTAATCTTAAAAATAATTAATTTTGATATGAAATCAGAATAAAAAGAAAGCTTACCTCAATAACGCTAAGGGTAATAAGTTTTAGATTAATCATTTAATTCTGAGAGCTTGATGATGAAAAACTGCAAATACTTGTTCCTTAACAAAAACCTTAACAGTTGTGAGTTTACAATAAATGCTCATGCATTTAATTTTTTTACAAATCACATGTTTGAGAAAAATGAACCAATCAGATTGAAAATAGTAAAATAAGGATTGTTTAAAGTATTTGAATGCTTCTTATTAGTTGATTTGAAATTACTGGTTTAATTATTGGAAAAACATATCCAATGTGGCCAAAACTGGATCATCTACACTACTATTAAAATACTAATAAATCAAAATACAAGCTGATCAAATATTCCCTATATTAAAACTGACAACCATTAATAGAAGTTTTCGGTAATGAGTATGGAGATAAAAAAAAAAGGAAAAAACATTGCAGCAATGTAAATATATTTTAGAATACAAAGCTCATAGTGAATAAAAGTCTGTCTTTTAAAAATGATGATACATAAAATATCAAATTATTTAATTTTTGCTTTTACCATTATCTGATGTAACAAAAAAACTATTGCAAATTGAATAATTTTGACGCATTCCTTTTCACCATACACATGAAAATAAAATTAAACATATCTTCATACGTTTGTAATAATTGTTTAATAACCTAGTATTCATAATCTTAATTTTTAAAAAAAGTAAAATTTCGACATTTTATTTCAGGAAATGGTAGCAAAACGAACTTAAACTTAATTGACTTATGAGGAAAAGGTATTTAAAAATAAACGGCAATTAAATATTAAATTATTGGTAGAACATCGATGAAGAATACATTAAATGCATTAAGGAAGTGAACAAAATATTTTCATTTTTTTTCACATCGTAAAAACAGCTATGAGAGCATCGTAAAACAGCTATTAAAATGAGCTAAGAAATTTGCTAATTATTTAAAGATTTTTACGTTTAATTTATAAATTCAAATGTAATGGGGGTCGAAGGCCACCGACTCGGCATAAACAAAAAAAAAGTTTAATACGAGTGACATGAAAAGAAACTACAAATAAAGTATTCTTGTGAACATATATATGCATATATTTATTTTTTTTTCTTTCTTCGACATTCAATTTACTCAGCTGACAAATTTTTAACTTTCAATAAATGAGAAATTTTATTTAAATACATACTCACAAATAATTTAAATAGATATATACTTAATTCAACATTACCGAAAAATGAATTCAAAATAAAATTTAGTACTTACCAGTAAAATCCTGTAACAGTTCTTCAAATACCGCCAATGCGAGAATGTCCCGTCATGCTAAACATGGCCGAGCGAACACAGAAAGATGCGGCGGCACTTTGTTGGATGGAAGTAGTTAAAGTTCTTCCTCAAGTATACCAATAAATCACTCAAAATAAGGACATTAAATGAAGGTTTGAAGTGTGAAACGATTCTATACCCGGATGGATCAATCCATAGTGGCGTCTGTTTTATGTATCTGTTTAGTGGGTTCAGTTTCAATAAGTGGTGAAAGTTTCAGTTTGGAAATGAAGTTATATGAAGAGGTGAGATTTAACATCTGGCATGATAAAAAAAATGAATTCACTAATACCATTGTATTTGGTAGGTGCCAGAGGTTTGAACATGGTCAAATTACCAGACATATGGTAAAATGAACGATACTTTCTGAGGAATAATCTGGTAATTTTATCGTGATTCTCGTAAAAAAACGAAGTATATGGTATGAAAACCGTTTTTGCTGATAAATTAACTTTTCAGCGTTGTAATTTTACTAAACATGTTGGTAAAAAGAGCCATAATTTCGAAAACCAGAAATTCTCGTAAACCGTTACCAGAACGAACAGTAAGATTATTAAATAAATGATTTAAATACCGTAAATTTTGTTAATTATCACCAGAATTCTGGTTTTATTACCAGAAATGCCATTACCATACAAATATGGTTTTTCTGCCAGAATTTTTTTCTCAGTGCATAATGGATGTTTTTGTTCATTTTCTTCGACATTATTAGCAAATTAAAATAATCCAGGAAGCTGTTACAATTTGTTATATTTCATCATAGCACGACTTCTTATCGGATGATTCCAACCCCAAATAAGTCGCATAAATAAAATGTGGGGTCGCGGAAGCTGAGAGATCGTGCTTATGTGTAATATTTCAATATTAATAAACAAATAATTTATGCAAAACTTCTTGATTTAAAGCACTTAATTAAAATGCACCAAATAATATGTTTATGCGATTTTTGTCGGTTTTTTGTCATTAATTATGTTGCACTTGTCTCTTTTGACGTCTCTCAAAAAGACTTCTTATTCAATAATTCATTCGTGCTCGGTGACTTAATTTGAAAGGAAGAATTTTTTTTTAAAATTGTTGTTTCCCAGGATTGTTTATCAATATAAAAATTATATTTAAAGAATTTTCCCCTTCTGATGTGTATGTGATAGGCATATTGTCCTTTCTTTCTTCTTATTTTTTTTTACTTATTTATTTATTTACTTGCCGTTGTACCCGCGGCTCCGCTCGCGTTTATCTAACTTATCCTTACTTATAATACCTAATTAATTACTACTTTAAAAGGCTTCGATTAAACAACGCTTTTGGTTTCTCCCTTTGGAGTATATATGTAAAGATTGCTTGGAGTTCTCATTCCAGAACATGCCATGGGAGAAACAAACTTGATAACGGCGGATTTGTTTGACATAGTACACTCATCCCAAATGATAAGTTTGCAATTTGTTGGACAATCTCCTTATCAGACTTTTTGCTTATATTGCGTATAGGGTTCTCAGTGTGAGCTGAGAGCAGAGGTAACTGTAACAGAGAATGTGCTGTGAGATCACCATCCAAAAGTCTGATAGCTATTCTTTATGGAACAACGGCAAGAGCAATATGACAGTTCGATTGAATTTCATTAAGGTTCAAATTAAAAAATGTTGTTTCAGTTTTACATGAGACTTCAAGTAAGAGAGCAGTTCACCGCTCTCTTCAGCAATCAAATTCCCCATTACTTCATGAGCTGTTGGCTGATCTTTTGTTAGTCAAAGTTTATTTGTTCCCATCATATCTTGTAAAACATCCACATCGTTTTGCAATATGAAACAAATCTCTGCTCAAAGCGCCATATGTTGACTTGTAGACATGGGTAATACACTCTATATCAACCTTTCCCCACTAATTGATAAACATCTTAATATCAACTGCTACTAAAAACCAACAATTACAAAATTCAGCAATGCTCAAATATATATTCACTAAGCAAGATGCAACGTGCTCACGATGGAATGCCAGCTTGAATAATTTTGGAAAATATGTTCGGTTGAGTTTATATTTTTGTGAAAATATGTATAAAATGTGTGTTTTGTTTAAATTTTGTTATCCATATTCACACATTACTACATTAAAAGCCTTGATATCCAAATGACATGACAGTAGTGGATAACAAGGAAAATTATTCATGAATTCTTGGATACTACAAAGGTAAAGGAGACCAAAAATTTGTGTTTAGAAAAATTAAAGTTAAAAGGCAATGAAAATGGAATTGTCCAAAGAAGGCAAATTAATTTTAACATTAACAAAAACACATGAGAGATTAAAAAGTGAAATAGGTTTAAAATGACAACAAACCATGACATGTGTTTAAAATAATTTTGAAAAGTGATTAAAAGTCAAAGAGATAGTGATGCAAAAGTGAAACATGTGCCGTTGAGAAGCTATCTTTATTACTTTTAAGATGGTTCAAAAATAATTCTTGCGTGATGATATGTTCTGAAGTTACTGCGGAAAAACGTTAGAAATTACCCATTTTACTCCTGCTGGAAACTTTTTAAAAGCGTAATTAATCCTTCCAGGTGCGAAGGAACATGTGTACCAGATTTCTTTCTAAACAAACATTGCATGTTTTAATAGATTGCCAACATAATATTTGGATTTTGAGTTCTAATGATAAGACAGTATGTGTTAATAGGGGAAAATAATGCCTGAAATATAGATATTAAGAAGGTAAAAAAAAATGAGACCACAAAACCTGTAGTTAAAAAAAAAATGCAAAGGTTCCATTTTTTGTCCGTTGATAGGTTTTAAAAAGTATGATTTTGAATGTTGTGCGAGAACATAGACAATGCAACTGAAAAACTTTTAAATGAACTATAATCTTATTTAATGAGATAAAGTAAAAAAAAAAAGACTGAAAGACAGATAAGCATTAAAAATTTTAAAGTGATAAAATCTGAGACAAAATTAAGGCAAATTATAGAAGCGATTTTAAAAAGCAGTGTTTAAATACAATTTACCGCACGCGCATATTAAAATTATATCCGCTGCGAAATTCTGCGTGCGAAAGTGAAAATGTCTAAAGAAAGCAATTTATCATTGGCAAAAGTGGCAGATGTGATTAGGTTAGATTGCAACAAACGAAAGAATTCTTACAAATTGTGTTTAAATTAAATTTTAAAGTTGATTATAAGTGGGAAAAAAAGTCAAACAGAAATGGAACAGGTATCACTGAAAAGCTAATTTTTTAAATTTTAAGAGGGTGTAAAAATAGTTTATTTGCGATGATATGTTCCAAAGTTATGGAAAAAGTAATTACCTGATTATCTAGTATGCACTCGACGGAATGCCAATTCGGATTTAAAAACAATTCGGAGGAATCTTAATTTTTGTTTACGTACATTTCTAAGTGTAAGAAGCTAAAATCGCGCGATCGCAAAACCAAATATCCACTGAAAGCAACTGAAGCTAAAAGCGCGCGTTATTAAACAGTGAAATAAAAAAAATCTAGGGAGATCGAATCGCGTGATTAAAAAACCAATGATGATGTGGAAATATCCACAGAAATCAACTTAACTTGAAGCGCGCGTGTAAGCGCTTTTGCATTTTGAAAGATATTCCAATAAATAGAAGCAAACAAAAGCACTTACAAATTATATTTAAATTAATTTTCAAAATTGATTAAAAATGAGAGAAAAAGGTGTAAGAAAATGGAACAAGTGTCACTGAAAAGCTAATTTTTTGAATTTTAAGATGGTGTAAAAATAGCTTCTGGGCGATGATAGGTTCCAAAGTTAGGGCGGAAAAACGTTAAACCTTTTAATCCCCTTTAGGTGGAGCGAGCAACTTTTTCCTTCTTTCAACTTTAATCCTTCTAGGTGCTAAGGAACATATGTGCCAAATTTCGTTCTAATCCGTCAAGAGGTGTGGAGTTGTATAAGGTTCAAACAAACAAACAGACATTGAATTATATATATATAGATTGAACTAATGGTTTTGAATGCATTAATTTCTGGTAAATAGTTCTTGCTAATAAGAATCAGTTAAACTACGACAAAGAATTGCTGACACTTTGTTAGATTGCAAATATTGCATCAACATCATTTTTCGGTTTTGTCAGTATTTTTAATTAATTTAATTCTTTGCCACTAAAGTTTCTTTCTTCTCTTGTGGCAACTTTGGCAAATTTTGAAATTCAAACGATAATTTTAGCCGTTTCATTTAATTTCTAAATTTTACTTAATTATTTACTTTGTTTTCGATTTAATTATTAATTGTCTTAACTTTTGTTGTTGTTTCCATTAAGGTTTCAACTTTATTAATTTTTAATTTCAAATTTTGCAACGGGATTATTTCTTCGCCATCTTGGCTCGCGTAGGAATTTGGTGTTATGAGGTTTTGGGCGTCTGTATCTGGAAGCGTTTTCCGTTACGATTTGAATTTTCTTTTGTGTGCTTCTCTGAACGAGTGAGGTGATTTGTGGATGCGGGCCCCAGGGCCTTTTTTAGGCTTCTGGGGACCTTTAGGCCTTCAGAGAGTTAATCATTTTTATATATATTCTTTTTCCGTTGGAGCAAAAAGATGAAAGAGTTGGATTCTACAACAAGTTTTTTTCGTGTGATGATGTGATTTTTTTGATTCTGCGAATTTGAAATCTTCAAAAATTCTGCGAGTTTAAACTTTTCGAGCTGTGAATGGTGTCATCCAAAGTTTTTCTTCTTTATTCATGCGTGAAATGGAGGCAATTGTGACAGTTTGTGTGTTAAAAATTGCGCTATACAAATCACTAGCTAGAGTGCACTGAATACTCAAGCCCTGCACTAGAAAAGATCATGTTGCGATTCTCGATCAGCCTGTCCTGCAAAAAATATTTGCATTGACAGTCTTTAGATGGAAGTGTGCAAGGAAGCTTGTTAGTGTACCAATGATGGGACTGAATTACCTCACAGCTGATAACATAATTTTTGATATTGCAAATTCTCCGAATTTTTCATACAACGTGTGTTTTAGTTAGTTTTTCCAAGCGAAACAAAGACTGTGATGTGCTTTGTAAATGTACCACCATTACTTTTCTGCAGAATCAAGATGTTCCTTAAATTTGTTGTTTCTACCTAGTATCCTCATTACTATATATTTTTTTAAAGCCTGCAGCGCTTTGTAATATGTGTAGCTACATATTTTTATTTTAGTTATTACATTTTCTAAAAATGTGCATCATCTTGTATAAGTATAACTTGTGGCAGTGATAAAGTGATTTAATTTAAACTATTCTAAAATAAAAAAGATTTAAATTCATAGATTTTGATTCTGTTTTAATTTCTCTAATTTGTTTTTACAACTAGCATTGTACTACCACTATATGCAAATTGACTTTTAATTAAGTAGCTAGGGTTTTCAGGTCAGCAAAGGTAAGTGAATTATTTCAATATAGCTTGAATTGCTTATTATTGTGTTATATTATTTAGTACCCAGAATTAATTAATTGTTCAATATATATTTTAATTTAAACTTTATTTTGGGCATCTACCTTGCTTTAACGCTTTAATATAATCCTAGCTACCCCATCCATAGACTTAATAAGAAGGGAGGAGCAGAAACGAAAAATTCCATCATTCCACACTTTTTGTTAATTGGAAATAAACCAATTATCATTATTTATTTAAATTTAGCTTGAAGTCATCTGGTAAAATCATGCTTTATCAGTGGTGACATAATTTCAACACAATTAGATATGGCTTATGAAGATTTGTCTTCTCAGTGTTCGGCAACTGAAGCCTGGAAGTTTTCAGTCTCTTTCTATATAATTTCTAAGTGATTTTTTAAAAATTTATCTACCGGTTCCATAAAAAACGAACTTTATGTTTTAATTATGTGGGGGAAAAAACAATAAAATTCACAAGATACCGATGATATAGAACTGAAAAATCAGCAACGCGTTGATCTTTTTGAAGGCATGTAGGATACGCAAATGTGATATCGTTAATTGGTGGCTTTCTCCCGATCATATCCATTTTTAAATTTCGCAAAATGTCTATACTAAGTATCATTCATTTCTAAAGTTACGCTTCCATAGATTGTTATCGTGTACGCTGCCACGCGTAAAAGACGGCGACCAAAAATCTCAAGGCGATTGAACTTTGCTATAAAAAATATGTCTATTTTCATCTTAACGGAGGATATATCTTTATCTTTTTTTTCTTCTTCAGCCTCCCATCCGCCAGCCGAGAAACTGCTAATGTACACGGCAAGAAATAAAGTTTACCGAGCAGACATAATCATTCTTTCAGCCGCATACCACACAGATTACTTAACGCCCGTTTTCTTTTTTTCCCTGCGAGTCCCCGAACGACCATCCATCTTTAACAGTTTGCTGAGTACGTTCTCGAGGACCCAGGAGTGCACTTCAGTCTCCGCGATGGTTGATACAAAGTGACGCTAACTGCAACCGGGAGGCGTAATGTAGCATGTGCCAACTGACGTGAAGGAGGAGCGTACTTCAAAATGCCAATACGGAAAAAGAGGGTTCCTTGGCGGCGGGATTAGCCTAGGGTGCGATCCAGAACTTGATACCGAAGTTTGGTAACATTGAAGCAACGAAAAAGTTTCCTGAATTCGACCGCAATTGCAATCAAAGCCTTTTATTTTACGTGGCAAATCCAAACGCAATCGCTTTGACGATAATTTTGTTATTAATTGGAAAACTAAATGAAATTTAGTACACTGTTATCAATATAGGTGTTATGGGGAGATATCTTGGAGAGTGGAGGACAAGTCATTAATTTTTTTACACTATTAAATGTGGAAACTTTTCGTTCGGGTCTAAAACAGGTAAAAATTGCAACTTATTCATGAAAAAAGAACTTTACGAATAATTTTGTCGGCTTTAATTTTTTAAAAAGAAACATTTTACTTCACGTATATATTTTAACAGTCCGTTATCAAAGGTAAATTACAACAATTTTAAAGAATTTTAAGAAATTATAGAAATTTTAAAACTAAATGTTATAAAAAATAATCTGCACGATGTTCTTTAAAATGATATGGCATGTACTCTTTACGAACTTAGATTTATTTTTGTTTTTGTTTAAAATCCAAAAATTCGTTAAACATCGTATGATCATTTTTTTTTATCTCCCACGCCGCCCCAGATTATCCATGGAATTTAATTATAATTTGTTTATGTTTAACATGCGTTCATTCAATATATCTACTAAAAATTATGTTTTGCACTATTCCGAATTTGTAGTTCTAAGCCCTCTGCTGTGGCAATGGATAAGCATCAAATGTCCGGCAAAAATTTAATTTTGGAGTTTATTGGTATCTTGTATGAAAAAAAGGGGCATGCCGTCACAGTATAGAATGTCCTGTTTAGATGACATGCGCATTGATGCATGCGCTTGGATGCGACTTCATTATATAGATATCTCTTCGTGCACGCACAATTTTGTTATGAAACTATCTTGCTTTATTATACGATAATCTGTTTGCGTAGTGAAATTTAACTTTAGTTTTTAACGAAGAATCAAAAATTGGGAAATTCATTTATTGCACACTGTTTTTGAATCCACAAAAATAGTAGTTCCTTATGTAATAAAATGTTGGCTTTGTGATTACAGAACTTCAAATGCAGGCTTCGTTAAACAGAAAAACGAAACTTCTGAAGCTTGATGTGACAAATTTATAGGATCTTTAATTTGATCATTTTGGGCAGGTAAAAAAATATAAAACTTTTTGTCTGGTGAACTGTTTTCCTCGTTATATGCCTCTGTTTGTAAATTTATAATTAGTAGCCGATTGTAAACCTTCAAAGCATGATATTCAGTTAATTGAATAAAACAATTCAGATCTTCAAAGTCAGTAATTCAGTAATATTATTTTTGATCTCTCTATACCGAAAATGCTTAAGTATAGTTCTGTTTCAAAAAAGTTGATGATAAATAAATGAACCATTCTTAAAACGAGATGTTTTGTTCGAGAAACAAAGCAGTGAGTCTAAATATAGACAAACAGATATACGGATTGTGCATTGGATTAAATATTTCTTGTCCATTTTCCAAAATAGGTTAAAGCTTAAAATAATTCATAGCGTCTTTATATGGGAATATTATGACGCTTTATATGAAAAAGAATTTGAGGTCATTATCAATAAACTAGGGGGCTCTGCCCCCTGCTCGCTAAAGCTCGCCAACCCCCAGGAGGATTGCGCTGCAATCCTCCGGGGCTTGCTACGCAAACCCTGCTCGCTTCGCTCGCTACATGAAGACACTGGGTGCCTAGCACAGTTGTTAAAAAATATTTATATATATATAACACCCCCTGCTCGCTCCGCTCACCGACACCAAAGAATCACGTGATTCTTTCGGGATCACTATGTGAAAACAGCTCGCTTCACACGCTTGCCGTAGTTATCCGTTTCTGCTAGTATTAGGAAATTATAAGTAATTAATTAATAAAAGTAAATTTAAATTATTTGAAATTGTACGAACTCCTAAAATTAATTTTTCATCAGTTTCTACAATTAAAATCTTCTGGTAGCACAGATATACACTATATGCCCAAAAGTATCCGGACACATGCAGATTTTCACATTTTTTAGAATTTCTCCGGAATGGTTTAACCGACTGCCTTTAAACTTTGGACATGTAAAGAATAGACAACAACTGACATTTTACATTGAAGATTCGGTCCTGAGGGCAATTAGGGGGCCGTCTACAAACCGATGAAGACAAAAACGTTTTTGGCCCACCCCTCTTCACAAAATACTGATAACAAGATGAAACTTTCAGAAATGGTAATGTTTAATGTGCATAATATTTACAGGAATTTTCGTAAACTCAGCGCAAATATTTGGGAAGATATAAAGGTTTTCTTAAAAAATCTCAAATTTTCCCACCTGTTTTTTGCTTATAACATGCAGAGTTTTCTGTTATATTATGCGAAACTTACAGAAAAGATGACAATATGTTAGAGAAGCATTTGTGTAAAACTTTGGAAAAGAATTGTTGAATATTACAGGAATTATGAGCATTTTTAGTAAATAGTGTTTTACTGCGCATGCGCGAAACATAGTGTAATTTTTTTTCGCAACTTTAAAGCCAGATATACAGGGCAACTTATATAAAAAAAATCAGTTCAATATCTGTAGTATTCAGAAAAATATCGGCATTACAACGAGCAGAATTTTAGCTCCTGTCGAAGAGAAGCTAAAAGATGAGGGGTTGTACACAAATTTATATTTTTTAAACTTATATCTTTAAATAGTTATATTGAATTGTATAGCGGTTAGAATTTGCTGTATACCCATGAACACTTATCAGTTTCGTGCATAACTTAAATTCCAGCTAATTAGGCACTACAAATAACAAAAATTTTATCACTTTAATTGTATTATTTACATGATTATTAACAAGTTACATATTAAAATTTTACGGCCAAACGATATTTTTAAATATGTTTATTTTATGGCGAAACGATTTTTTATCTAATTAATTTCTTTTCTTAAAATATTTTAATAATTCTACATTTATATTTTTTATTCGTTACGAATATTAGATGTGTTCATGGGTATTCAACAAATTCTAACCACTATACAATTCAATATAACTATTTAAAGATATAAGTTTAAAAAATATAAATTTGTGTACAACCCCTCATCTTTTAGCTTCTCTTCGACAGGAGCTAAAATTCTGCTCGTTGTAATGCCGATATCTTTCTGAATACTAATGATATTGAACTGAATTTTTTTATATAAGTTGCCCTATATATCTGGCTTTAAAGTTGCGAAAGAAAAATTACACTATGTTTCGCGCATGCGCAGTAAAACACTATTTACTAAAAATGCTCATAATTCCTGTAATATTCAGCAATTCTTTTCCAAAGTTTTACACAAATGCTTCTCTAACATTTTGTCATCTTTTCTGTAAGTTTCGCATAATATAACAGAAAACTCTGCATGTTATAAGCAAAAAACAGGTGGGAAAATTTGAGATTTTTTAAGAAAACCTTTATATCTTCCCAAATATTTGCGCTGAGTTTACGAAAATTCCTGTAAATATTATGCACATTAAACATTACCATTTCTGAAAGTTTCATCTTGTTATCAGTATTCTGTGAAGCGGGGTGGGCCAAAAACGTTTTTGTCTTCATCGGTTTGTAGACGGCCCCCTAATTGCCCTCAGGACCGAATCTTCAATGTAAAATGTCAGTTGTTGTCTATTCTTTACATGTCCGAAGTTTAAAGGCAGTCGGTTAAACCATTCCGGAGAAATTCTAAAAAATGTGAAAATCTGCAAGTGCCCGGATACTTTTGGGCATATAGTGTATATGTAAATGTTAGAAAGAAATTTGAAAGGTAATATTTATAATCCAAAGATGATTAAAAATCAAAATTATTTTCATCAATCAGAAATTTAAAACTTCTTGGCATACACTTTTGAGTATATATTCAAAAGTTTATTTCAACATAACTTCATTCCACTAAAATTTTAAGTTTAAAACTGATAGCATAGCTTTTCCAAATCTTCAAAATAAATTTTTAAAAATTGCTTTTTCCACCAAAATTTCAAATATGCCCTCTTTGCAATGGAGTGTAATTCAGAAAAGCTTTCCCACATGTATACATGCTTATTTCAACAATTATTTAGTCAAGAAAAATATAGTGTGTTTCTCAGTGCAGTCATTTGTGTTTTAAATCTCGGAAAATTCTTGATTGTATCTTGTTGTAGAAAGATGTAAACCCTCTTGCAACCTTTTAGCTAAAAAAGGACAGTTTAAAGAAAATAGTGG